>JALBCR010000117.1:90000-157717 GCA_030710515.1 Abscondita cerata | reverse complement strand
GAGCACCGACTTAGTTATTTTTGTATAATTCCAGCAATGTGTTAATTATGAACATTTATTTAAGTAAACATAATTCACAGTTGAATCGCACATTGTTTAAAATGTATATTTGAAGGGTCAGCTATTTTATCCCTTGTTGTACCTGAACACATTTTTTTCCAAATTAATGAACGGAGGGTCCTATTCCGCCTTTGCAGTGTTTTTGTTTCATTAAATTTTTGTAATGCTAGTATTAAAAATTCGATTTTTTAAAATGGAAATTAACAGTTGAACAATAATTTGATTAGTTATACAGTTGTTGGGCGAGGGTGTAACTCCAACCAATTTTTTTTTTTCGTTATTTTAAAAATTACACAAAACACCAATCTACTACAGACTGTTACTATCTATGTCTTTAATTTTAAATGAATGTCTTTGCACTTCTCTAATAAGCAAAAACAAATCTTAGAAAAGCATAATTAATTGTACCAAATGAGAAAGTTATATTTTTATTGATTTGCTAAAATGTCAGTGTAACTGGTCATTTATATCGTCTTCAGAAAAGGGCATTTTATTGAAAATCGTAATGAATTCAAACGTAAAATATGTTATAAAAAGCCTAAGACAGTAGTGGGGCTAATAATTTATGGTAAACTTTATCGTTTCAAAGTAGCCGCTTTCCCTTCAACTTCTCGGGCTTCATTTGTACAACTTCTCTTCTCTAGGCAGATATTTTAGACCCCAATTAATTATCAATGATAGGTGATACTATGAATATAACTCAAATAATGATGTAATATTACAATAAGACTTAATTTTTCTTATAGGTTTCCCCAAAATGGCTTTCTAGGGGCTAAGTAGTACGAAATCAGTGAAACACAGTACCATGGTTACCGACGTTTCAAGTGGCTGGTCAGTCTTCTTCAAGATATTAGAGGAATTACTGTAGTTACTGATTCATTACCACGTAACTCCTACAAAGAAAGCCCAATTCTTTAACTACAAAATCAAATAATAACTCAAGGAATAAGTCTCAAATCATATCCCAATATGGTTCAAAAAACAGAAAATACTTTAATTCATTCTCAAGAAGAACTAAATCTTTCACAAAGTGTCAACAAACGCCCTCTTCGTAACACTAAGTGTATTAAAAAAAAAAACATCTTTACAAATTTCATGTTGAAAAACATCATGAAATACAAAATGAGAGTCCAGATTTGGGAAATCTTAATGAAGCTTACTTAAATACGTGCAAATGCTATAATCAAATATTTAAAGTTCCTAGGAGTAAATTGTCACATTAGAAATGCAATATTCAGATATTTATAGATCAAACATTATTGTTCAAAAAAGTCAAAATTTCACCTGATGAACTGCGTCCCAGTAAAAATGTTCAAAAGAGAAATAAATCTGATGACTAGTTGTTTTTATTTAATGGGTAGTTCAGTTAAGAGGTGTTGCGAGCAAAAAACGACTATTTAAATTTGTTTTAGCTTATATAAAATTGTCCTCGTCATATGATATGACAATGATTTTCAGATAGTTTACAAATTCCTTCTCAGGGTCATCTTAGGCATTTATTTCCAGTTTCATTGTTAACTCAAAAAACCGTGCTTCAAAATTTTAACGTTTTTAAACCAATTTTTGATAATCCTGCAATATTTCGTGAAATATGTCAAATTGCCACGGGTAAAGTTATATTTTCCAAGAGCACGTGATGTATAAATTATTCTATAGTTTTTTTTGTGGTAATTTTTTTGGGTTTTTTCTACTTGGTATGTGATTGGATTAATTAATGTCATTATCAACATCAGGGAACGTTCCTTCTTACTTGGATATTAATTTTTTTAGAACTTACTAGATGCTTTGCGTTGGGATTAATTCGGAGATAACAGTTACGAGTAACTAGTTGCTAGAGTTTACTATTTACCGTATTTGGCACATGCTCAAAACACAGACTCCATGTGATCCTCCGCAGAAATTATCTCTCAACTTTACGATATCCAGCTTCCAAAATTATTCCGTCGTTTTCAGGCAAACGTTAAAGTTACTGTCTTAAATTTAAAAGTTACTTTAGTGGACTAACTAATTGGTTTCCTATTTGAGAGGACTAAACTTATTGCTTTTATTCCTAGAGATGGCGTCCGACTTTTTTCTTAATTCTAGTCACATTAATATTCTGCGTTTCAAAAATTGAACCACTCTTAAGGAGTAACCGTAGAATTTTGAAATTGCATGGAAATGTTAGATGCATAGGGACAACTAACTGATTAAAAATGACAGCAATTTGTCACTTTTCAAAGAAATTATCTCTAAGTTATCACCTTGTCTTTGTTTTATTTATTTTTTATTATTTTGCAGTACTTGCTTTGTCATGTAATTTTTGATGCTTCTAAGAATTCCATTAATTGAAAGACGTGCTAATTTTTTACAAACGTGCGCCTTTTGAAAGGAGAAGAATTATCGGGATGGAACTTTTCGTAAAATCGGTATACGTGTAGGTCGACCGCATGTTACTGTGAGACAAACTTCGAGGCAGTCAACGTCCCCGAGTAACAGGATTACAAGAAGAACGTCGTTTGATACTTAAATCGGTGGTCTCGTAACTCGAGTTAGTCAAATCTTGCGTCAACAATTCCAATCAATTTACGATAGGTATTTATGTAACTACAATTCGTAGTGTGATCACATAGAAACAACCTCTGCCAAAGTTTACAAATCCTAAAATACCTTTTATTTTAGATTATTTAATGACTATCTAACTTCTTCGCGGTCATCATCAATGTTTTCATCAAAATTAAGAATAAATTAATTAAATATTATTCAAATTCTTGTGAGTAATACGTAATTCCACACAGTATCATGTTTTATGTATCAATTTTTGGAAGGGTACTTCGCAGTGATTAAAGATGGTATGTTTTAAATCGATGAAACTACACCATATTTAGTCTAAAACTTAAAACCAGCGATATTGGTCATATCGAGAACTTTCTAAAATTTAACGCTACAAATTAGATTACATAAATTAATTAATAACTATTTTCCCAAATTGGTTGTCCTAATTACGATTAATATAAGAATTTACTCATTCATTAGACACCCACATCAAACAATGGTTTTTGTTGAGTTTCGTCTTTCATCCACAACCAATTCTAACTAAACTCTACAGTAAAATTATAGATTTTTTGAGGTTATAGAAGTCAAAAGTGATTCATCAGCCCAAGATTCTTAGTCAGAAAAATATGATTTACGTTAATTTAAAGAAACCCAATAATATGACAGGATTAATGGTTGATGAACAAAATTCATTCTTAAGCATTAAGACACTTTATTGGAGAAGACCTCAGAGTGATAAGTCAAAGTAGTTGTACGGTTTCCGATGTATAGCTGCCATGGTTTATGTCAGTTTACCAGATCACCATGTATCTTAGTTAGTATCACATCCCTGTGAGGCACCAAACTGGGAAATTCTTGAGCTTAAGCTAGAATCGCATGTATTTATTTATTGGTACTACATTATTATCTAGACCGTGACTTTAAGAAATTGCTTGACGTTTTTGTTAGAAGTATAAGTCAAAATATTTCGTAGAAATTAAATTCACTAATTAATGAAAGCTGAAGAGTTAGAGGTAAATACAAAAAAGTAAGGCAATTCTAGAAACTCTTGTTTTCTTGGTTTTATTCAAAATATTGTTTGCGTAAAAAAAGAAAAAAATATGCCTTACTTATATCATTATTTATTGCTTATAATATACATTTATTATTTATTGAAGATGCCTTTGCTAGACGTTTGTTGTGCCGTATGGCAACTTTCTACAAATGACCACCTTGTCACTGTACATAAGCGGGTGGAATTGTGAATTTACTATTCAAGAGAATACACTAAATACACATAAATACACTAAAAAGAAAAAAATGAAATCTGAAACTTACATTTCTACTAAATTCCCGAATTTTAAAGTCAATTTTTGTATAGCTTTATATTTTACTTTAACAATTTAAATGGTAGCTCGGACTATTTGTATTTTCTTTTAGATAATCCCTTTATTTTAGCATTTAAAAGTAAAGCATTTATTTACTTTTGCTCACAATCTTCGTACACTTGCCTACTGCTCTATACTTAATGAACACAGTTGTTACGAGTTTGTTACGTAGATAAACAAAGATCAATAAATAAAAAATATTTAAGAAGTTACTTCAAAAGTCTACCCAAAGCAACTACCGGTGAGTGAGTCGTGCAGGATGGTTTCAAAGAATGTTGATAGAGGTTCTAAAGTGACACTGAACGTCACATAGAGGAACCTAATGAATTATCCATAAATCGTAGGTCTTAAGGAAGGTAAGAACACACAAATTCGTAGAAGAGAGACTAGAAGAATATATTCTGACAATATGCAATATTACAACGGTAAGACACACAACAAAAAGTTAAGAGAACAAAGGCACAATACAAGTATATATTATCACCGTCAATTATCTTGATCACAATTCGGTCGTATTAAATATTAAATCTAGCATACTCGTCACAAATATGCTTTGCCGTATGACGCAAAAACTCATATTAATAAAATACTTGATATCCGCAGAAATTAATAGATATTTAGCAAATAATTAGTACCATCTTATTTCCAAACGCAAAAGAATTGAATCGAAAAGCAGTAAATTTGATAAGGGATATTGACGCGTTAAATCTAATCATTTATCTGTAATTATATATCAAGGGCGCTTTTTATATAGTTATGGTTAGAATCACTCATGTATGGTTCCGGTTAGATTTTAACCTGCGATAAGTAGTCCAGCGATCACGAGAAATAAATAATGAAAGTGAAATTTCTTCGAAGTGTTAATTCTTTTAGGTAAACATTCCAGCACAAAATTCTAGAATGACAAAATGGCGATATTGCCAGGTACGGAATTTAAAATGAAAATCAAACTTACGGGTTGCATCAATCGTACGAATTTTTAATAAGTCATCTAAAACGGTTGCCAATTCTCAGTTACACACACCTAGTAATGAATAACCTGTCGCGAAGGACAAAAACTATCATATTTCAGAAAGAATTTGACGCTTAATTTGTAAGAAGCGGCAAAATAAAAAAAATACCATCCCAAAATCCTCTCTAGTAAAACTAAAAAGCTCGGCATGAACTCAAAATTTCATGTAAGGGCAACAACACAAGAAAAGAAAATTAAAAACAAAGTCACGGTTCAGTAGATTAGGGCAGTCTCGAAATGAGTTAGATATATTGGGTGATATAAATATCGATCTTTTCTCGTTTGAGACAATCCCTACAAAAGAATATCTTTCAAAGCTAGAAGAATTTGGTTTAGTACAATTAATCCAGGAACATACTAGAATAGCAGCAAATTCACAAACTTTAATTGATCACATTATTACTAATTGTAGAAATAACATCTCAATATGTGGAACTAGACATATAGATATGTTCTCAGACCATGAACTTATTTACTGTGAGGTTGATGTAAAAGAGTAATACCCTAACCCATCTCTGTCACATATCGTCAAATTGCAAAATTAGATGTAAAGTACTTTGAAGAATGTCTAAAGTCCATCCCATGGCATTTACTGTTTGATTTAGACGAATTAAACAAGAAAGTAGAGTACTTTAATTTTAATATTATTACCTTATTTGATACACTGGCTCCCCTTAAAACATTCTTCTTATACTAAACCTAAATTTCCATGGTTGACTGACATTAATGCTTATGAGGTCACTAAGAGATAAAGCCTTAAATCGTTTTAAAAATCTAAAAATTGTCTCACTGGGATTACTACAAAGCCTTAAGAAATCTGGTATCGTTATCCATAAAGAATGAAAAACGCATACTTTAATCACAAGCTTGGTAAAAGTAAAGGTGTATGGAAATCTTATAGGGCTGTTAAACTGAAATTCCCAAATTTATGCGACGTAAACAAAATCGATACATTTTTTACTAAATCTAGGCAAGGCATCTCTACTGTTGACCCTACATTGATTGATTTTATAAGTGAAACTACACAATATCCTTCAAATTTTCCACTGTAGACGAAGAGGAAATCTATAGATGCGTCATGTCAATAAAATCCAAAGCAACTGCTATTGATAATATTAGCGCTGAAATGGTCCAGCTGTGTTGTCCTTTTGTTTTACCTTATCTAACTCACATAATAAATTGTAGTTTAACTGAAGGAATATTTCCCGACGCTTGGAAGACTGCTTTAGACATTCCTATATCTAAAGTAAAACATCCAAAAGAAATCAATGATCTTCGCCTTATCACATTCTTCCAGTGCTGTCAAAAGTATTAGAAAAGTGATGAACTTGCAGATTAGAAGGTACTTAGCGACAAAAGTATATTATCAAAAAATCAGTCTGGATTTCGACCAGGTTTTAGTTGCACAAATGCGTTATTGAATATAGTGGATGACATTATCACTGCCAAAGATTAAAGTAAAATCACTGCTCTAGTTTTATTAGTTTTCTAAAGCTTTTGACACTATAAATCACAATATACTGATATCCATCTTACATCACTATGGATTTGATAATATCTCCATTCGTTTACTAACTAGTTATTTGTCCAATTGTCATCAGTGTGTAACATCAAGAGGAAATACTTCTGAATGGTGCAATATCCTAAATGGAGTACCTCAAGGTTCTATATTGGGTCCACTGTTGTATATTATCTACACTGCTAAACTATGTGATGTGCTGAATTATTCTAACTTCATCAGTATGCTGATGATACTCAAATATATCTATCTTTTTATCTCAAAGATGCATTGCAGGCTTGTAAATCTTTAAACAAGGACTTAAACGGCTTATCTTCCTATGCTGGTATTCATTCCTTAAAAATTAATCCCGTCAAATCAAAATTCATGCTCTTTGGAAATGCTCAAATAGTATTGAAACTTTAATCTCACCTTTTACATTAAAAATACAAATGAAATTATAATAATAAATTTTAAAAAATGCTATGCGACAGTCTCGTTTTATCACTCTTTAATTATGGTGATGTTGTTAATGGTCCCTGCCTTATCAATTCATCTAAAAGAAAAATACAAGTACTGCAAATGCTTGTCTTTGTTTTATTCATAGCATCAGACGTCGAAAACATCACTCATAATCTAAACGAAACAGGCTGGATAAATATGGAAAAGACGCTATCTGAATGCATGCGTGTTCTATCGTAAACTCATGATCACTAACAAACCTACATACCTTTCAAATAAAATTAAATATCGAACAGACGTGCATAACCTAAATCTGAGGCACAAAGGACTCATAGACGTACCTTCCTTCAAAACCAAATTTTTACAAACGCTGTTTCACTTACAATATTTACCTTATTTATAATAATCTCCCAGTGTCTGTAAAAACTCTAAGCATTCCTACTTTTAAAACCTAGGTGACTCAGATTCTAAATAAATAAAACTAATTATTAAGTTATTTCTTTCAGGTTAGTGTTATGTAATATATTGTAATATAAAAACTTAAATCATATTCTAACGTATGCTTACTTAAGTTATCTATTTACTGCTTTATTATCTATACCTTTTCTCATACTCAATTCAATTTACTTATACTTACAACTTACACTCATCGATCAGTGGTGGTAAGGAAGAACAGAGGTTCTGTACAGAACCACCTGATTTTCATCACATTTTCAAATATACTGTAATCTACCCCTCTGTATAATGTAAATGTTATTACTTAGAAATAAATTATACCCACAAAGTCGCTAAAGGGATTGATGATTCGCAGAAAAAGTACTGCAAAAGTAAACCAAACGAATTATTAGAAACTAGGGTGCTAGCAGAAAAAGTGGTTTTAAGAAGCGGTTTGCCAAAAAAGCAACAAAGTTAGCAGACCCTGAGACATAGTCAACCATTTACCAACACAAACACAAAAAAAAAAAAGATTTTGACAAGGCACATAAAATAAAGTTTAGGCCACAGCAAAAAATTAAAAAGACCCTAAAAATTCAAAATGACTACCAACCCTAAGCACGCAGATGTCTTGAATGTCGAGAGAATGGTACTAGGCATCACTCCCACCAAGACCATTGCAAAAACTGGTAAATTGCGTTGTAGGGTCCCCGACGTAAGTCCACTCCCCACGCCATCCACAACAAACATTACTTCTATTTTCCAAAATACTTTGTTCGCACTCAAGAAATGAGTTAACCCAAAGGTTAAAGGATGCCCCGTGCAGTTAAAGAGTGCAATTTGGAAAACCCAAGGAACCCACCTACACCGTAGCAATAACAGAATTCCAAAATTTTGCAAAAAAATCCAAAAAGGAATACTGGTACACCTTGACCCAGTCTGTGGTTCTGCTCTGTCTACAACCGAAGATATATCGACAGAGGTTATTAAGCAACCGGGTTACTTCTACTTCGGGTCTTGCACCCGCCGTATGACTCCCTAAGGTTGGTTTTCCTGCTAAAAAGCAAGTTTACCGCGAGCAAAGTCCGGCACCCCTTCACGCCGATAACCCCCGGTTCCCAGTCAAAGCGATACCCACTAGGAAAAAAGTAAGAAAACGCAGATGATAATGAATGACGAGGAAAAGAGCTAATGCCAAATTCACTATTTTTCCCAGTACTAATAGAGAATGGAAACAACAAAAACGAAAAACAAAACAAACGAAACAAACACACAACACAAAGTGTTGGTTTGTTAAAAAACCAATCGTTGTTAAAAGAACGAGAAGGAGTCTGATCACAACTCCCAATTTTCACAACGCCAAACTAATTTTATCGTATATGTTGGCACGATGCTAAGTAACCTTTTCAATACACACTGACAAGATGTGGTTTTGTGCGTTTTAGTGACGACACGAAGTTGGCAACAACGAATTTTTAGTCACGAGTTGAACTTGGCTTCAAATTAATTATGTCGTTTGTCAGTTATTTAAGGTTAGTTTTAATTGTGAAAACGTTTTCAATGACACTGTTCTACTCCGCTACGCTTCGCTCGTTCCTAAATAAAACTCGTGTCTAAAATGCTGTTTATTAAACTTGTTTCATAATGTACTATTACGTTAACGGCTATTTTGGCTTCATTGATTATGCTACAAATCAAATCAGATCTGCACTATTATAATATAATAATAAGACTAATTGCAAAATTTTATAAATATTTGTCTGATGGTTTTCCTAATAAATGAAAAACAAACATAGTTGGAATAATTAGGAGTTATGATAACTTGCAAAAGTTAGGAGTTATGATCAGTTTCAGAGTTCTTGCGTTGTGAAAATTGAGCGTTGCAATATACAATCGTTGGGAGTTATGACATAGTTACGCGTTATGAAAAATAACGCACTTAGGAGTTGTGAAAACAGTTGGGAGTTATGACGACATAGACAGTTGGGAGTTATGATCAATTTTGAGTTGGGTGTTATTAAAATTGGGAGTTGTGATATGGACCAAATTTTTCCCACTCAAAAATAAACACAAGCAAAGTTGATCAAGGTTGGTTGGTCAAACTATCATGATTCATAAATAATGCGACGTTTAAATCGTCAGCGGCATAGTAAAAAATACCGTGTCAAAGTGGTAGAGGGTGAATAGCTTCTACTTAAGGAAATTAACACAAGCCCATACAATTATAAACTATGTAACAATTCAGGAAACAGTTATTTTAATGTTTTCTTACCTACATAATATGATGTTGAGTTTACTTGACTTTTCGGAGCAGTTGCAGTTGAGTTCTGTGCGAAACGTTTGTTCTTATATATTATCTAAATCACGAAAGATGAGCCTGACGTCGTCATTACTGTTTGAAACTATCAAATACACCCGTTCAATATCGAGTATGTTTTGTTTACAATCAAAACAAAGATGAATGATTATGAGAACGTGAGGAAGAGATAAAATAATGTGTTCGACAATTACTACGATCATAACCTGTCAGCTTTCACTTACATTAATTGCTTTAGATTATCTTGTGTTTTGTCATTAGTTGTACATATTCGTAAATATTTATTTTGAATTTACGTAACCTCTACAGATGAAAACTAAATAAATGGTTTTGTTTCCATATTTTATCTCTTAAATCGCTTTTAGTAAATTAAAAAAATTTCTAACCTAGAAGTGACAGTTTGTAAATTTTGATAGTACCATTCTGTCAATTTATACGATAGAATGGTTATAGTTTCTGATTTGACTTTGGTTTTTAATATTAAATCATACGCATTTGCTTGATGACGTAGGGCTCATCTTTCCTGATTCAGATAGTACATATAATGATTTTGGGTTTTCTTACAGATGTGGTTGATGAAACTAGTTTGTATTCTCTTACAGTTCACCATATTTGACATCTCAGTTCTTTTACTTACTTACCTATTCTACATTTGACATTTTTCATCTTTAATTGATGTTAACACAACTTGATTTTAATATTGATTTATATTTTTGATACCAGTATTAATTTTTTTTATTTAATGATTTTAATTTTTATATTACATTGTAAATTTTTAAAATTTTAACTCTATTTTGGAAACAGTTATTGTATTAATTTTTGTTTCCTGCCTTGTTAGTTTTTTGTTTGTAGAACTTGAATTTAATTAATGATTATAATTTATTGAAAACAATTTATGTTTATAATTTATTAATTACCAATTTTAATAGATTTCTGAACATTTAGTTAATTAGTTTGTGCTTTCTTCTGCACTCTAATTTTCTTTATTTCATGGTATGTATTATTTTAATATATTTTTTCTTTTTCATCGCCCATATCTCGTACTAACGGTCAAAAATATATAATTTAAAAAATGATTTCGTTGATTCATTCCTTTTCAAACAGTAATAAATCTCTTTTCAGTTTATTGTCGTAAATTTTAATTTAAGCAACGTAGGCGAAAAGAAACTATTTACAAAAAAATATTAAATTTATTAGAGCCGACGTTTATTCAAAGACCTTTTGTAAGTAGGTCAATTTTAACGACATCACAAACTACCTTTAAAAAATTAAGTAAACCTACCTTTCTTTTGGTGTTTTCGTAAACGTTCACTCAAATACATTCGTAATAATAAGAAAAAAAATTTTATTAGAACCAAACAGTTATAATTTTTTTTCGAAGAGCTACAGAAAAACAAGAGTTAACATCTTTAATTTATTTTCTTCTTAAAATAAACGCAGAGGTCAATTTAAACACAGTCCAAATATGTATCACAAGAAATATTTATTTTAATATACTTATTGAGTAATGAACACTCTTATAGAATGATTGAAACATTTTTTAACGTTTATAATGGAATATCGATTTACGCTTCCCATATTTCTGTACAATTTATTTATTTTTCACAGCTAGAAAAATTTATTTACATATAAATACATGAAATTCGGATTTAAACGTTTCCTACTGTTACGAGTAGTATCAGTCGTAATAATTTTTGCATTTTAATATATATATTATGTAAAACACAATTCCGAAATCTTTATTTTTCAGTCTTATATAGAACACTCACCACTGTCACGGTTGTCTCACTTTTTTAAGTATAGGTTTTTAATTTTAAAAACACGTTCACTTTCACCGCCTTGAAAGTTATTGAAATGGTCAGAAACGGGTGGCTGTTGCTGCCGGTCTTGATTGAGTTTTTGATGGAACTCTGTTGCATACTCCTTCTAGAAGTGGCTGCCCAACCTGTGATTAAAGTTTTAGCGTTAGAGCGAATTTTTACCCTAAATATTTTCTTATGTTAATGAGGAAAATCTAAATAATAATTTACACGTGAAAACCGTTAAGCTTTTTGTAAATTATGAATGCATTTTGGCCTACATTGTTTTCACATGTCGCAATGCTTTCATCGAGGATCTAACAAACAATATACATAGCATTACCGAGACATGTAAGCTTTGCTTTCAGTAGATTAAATCTTGTCGAAACTAATTCAGTAGTTACTCAATTATTAATTAGTTTGGTAATCCGATGTGAAGTTGCGAGAGTGCAATGATAAGAATTATAAGTTGTTCCAGAACAAACATTAGAATTTTTAAATTAATTAAGATTAAATGCTTACATTACTTTCCCGATTATTAATTAGAGGTGTTTCAGCAGTTGTGTAAGATTCTGGTTGATGTTCGTCACCGCTGTGTCGGATTGGGTACTCGGAATAATGCTGTTGAGATATCCCAGGCGAAGGGCATGGATAAGATAAACCGCCGCTACTTAAATATGACGGAGCACATTTACCAATGTCTATCTGTGCATAAACTGTAGGTTCTGTGTACTGTATCACAGACATTGAATGGATTGTTGATTGCTATATATTACGGAGACATCTGCTGCTTAACAAGAGAAAGTTCAGCGTAAGTTATTTCGTTACCCTGAAAATAATATGACTTTAGAACTGACAATTATAATTTTCAACTGTACCTACATTGTAACTGTCATACAAACACGGTGTACGGTCATCGCCCAAAGTTTGTATTCGATTATAACTTCTTAATGTGGAATTATTTAAACGCTCAAAAGCGTTCTTTTCCTCCTGATATTCGCTGTCTCCATTATTGAGAGGAACAATATCTGATTTTTGTCATCTAAGCTACCAGTGCTGCTGTTTAAATCTTTACTTAAGACATGGAACTGATTTTGTCAATATTACTTTCAATTATCACGACTAGTTACCGACAGTTGGTTGTCTTTGCAATGATCACTGTAATGTACCATTACGTAATCGCTTTATCACAACAATTATTATCGCAACTAGAATAAGAGCGGTTACCACGCCGATTATAATTCCCAAAATAGGCGTTATGGCAAAAGCACAGGTGTAAGAGCTACAAAGTTTTAGTTAAAAGATTTATTAAAAGCTTCACCTTACACACCTGTATGCTTTTCAGCGGACTTAAGTGTAAACGTTTGTAAATAAGCGGTGGAACTTTTTCCTTTTTTATTGATTGCATACAACCCTATTTGAAACCCTAGACCAGATTCCAGTCCACTCACAGTAAATGTAGGAATTTTCGACGTGACATTATTCACCAATTTTCGCGTTAACGTATCGTACAATTCCATAATGAATTCCTGATGTAAGCCTCCGTCAAAACCTTCTATACATTCGACATGCAAAGAATCGACCGTTTGATTTACAATTGTACAATTTGACAGAGAGTCCGGTTTTCCTAAATTAAATTTTTGCGCGTTTAATTAAAAGTTAAATTTTATTTTTACCTGCTGGATTAATGTAAAATATACACGGTTCTCTTTGATCTCCAATTTCGTTAGATCCGCTGCAAAGCAGTGTTCCATAATCACGTTCGGTCATAGGTTGATATGATGCGGTACTTCGTGCACGATCGTTTACAATTAAATTTTGTGGCAAGTCGACTGTTAGAATACTATTATCGGTGTTATTAAATTTCCACGTAAACTGGATGTCAGTAGGATTTGCTTCTACTCACAACGAATTTCCAGCAATCTCTTGTCGAGCCACACCGTAATTTTTTGGCTGTCCTGGTCGACAAACAGGTGCAACTGTGAATAAATTAACGTAATTAAACATTAAAGCACATTTTCGTGCTGATTCTCTTACATTTAACATCGAGTTGTACAGGATTGCTTTCTCCATCACCTTCTTGATTGCTACCCACACATATATATAACCCGCTGCGAGTTCTTGTAACATTTTGTAACACTAAACTTTGATTACTTACAATAGTTCCAATTGCCGCATTATTATACAAAATTTCTACCCTAAAATTATTATATTACTTATTTAATTTCGTTAATTAAAAATTCTTACGTTATGTCTCCAACTAACTTTATAAACCCATGGATTTGATTTAATGTTACATTCAAAATAGACGTCTACTCCTTCTTTAATTGTGCTTCCGTTGAGATTACTTCCTAATTCCAAAGAAACCAAAGGGACGTCTAAAACGTAATTACATATTTATACATAAAAGGTTATTTTGCGTTTATTTTTGATGCGACAAAGATTAAAAAGTAAATGAAATATATTTTAATGATATTGATTTTATTTCAAAGGAGGGTAAAGCATTTTCACTTAAGAGGAATACGTACTAGCAGTGCGCCAAACATGCACCATAAGTAACTTCTTTAAACAGCTTTTAATTTTTAAATGTTTGAAGTAAAACTTAATGTTTTATGAAAGACAAAACTTGGGGCGTTGTCGCTGTAGTATTACTTTTTTTTTCAAAATGCTTACATTTTGTTTCTTTATGTTTGAATTTGTACATTTTATAGCATATTTAACACCACAATTTTAATAGAAATTAATACAATATCAAAATTCTACCACAACCACCTTTCTTATATTTACCAATTTCAATCAAAACATTGTTGATAACTTGAAAATTTGAGTCAATTTTATAGGTACTTCGAGACCATTCGACGCATTAAAATGCTTACTTATACTGCATTGATTTAGTGGGAGTGCACTGCTAGTACGTATTCCTCTTAAAATGGTAATAATAATAATAACAAAAGTTTATATTCAACTGAAAAATATCCAATTATGGAACATATTACAAAAATAAATGTAATGTATCGAGTAAAAAGAAAGAAAAAAAAAAATTACTCAACCCAGAAACTCTTAAAAATAAAAGTAAATAAACATAAAATAGGTCATACTCATAAATCCGGTTGTCTCAAATAGCATTATACAGGGTGTCCCCCACCGGAACGCCATCGATAGATTATAGAAAAACTGTATTTGGGAAAAATTTGAAAATTTGGTAGTATACTAACATCGACAGGGCAGTTCCGTTAAAATATTTTCAAGATGGTGACACTTCCGGTTATACCGGAAGTATGTGTCAAGTTGCTTATTTTAAATGGAACATCCTATATATTATTCTATTATTGGATTTTGGACTCACATTTTGTGTATAATGTCCTATACCTAAGTCTAACTGTTTTGGACTTATTTTAAATTTTATGTCAAAAATGACGTTTTCAGGCCTAAACAAAATTATAAAATTTTCGTATACTAATGCCTTTATCATTTAATTGGAATAGGTTTTCTTGTAGTAGGGAATCTATTTTAGTGGGCTATGTCGATATTTTGATAATAAATTAATACAGGGCGATCAAAAAAAGGATTAAAATTAAATTCAAAAACACGTCAAAAGTCATTTTTTTAAATGCAAGCACCATGTTTTTATAATTTTATCTTATTTAGCATCAAAAATAAGGTTGACTTTGTACAAGGTTGTCTATTCAAAATTCATGGTTTTCGAAATATTGGCAATTTAACATTTTTTTTGTTGCACAAATGCTATTGATTTCTTTTAATATGAATGGTTATTCCTAGTTGGCCATGATGGCGTTAGAAAACAATCATCTGTCAAGGATATGTCAAACTGTGTGTATCAAACTAAGAAATGCCAACAGTTAACTGTACCACTGTAGTGTTAAGTGCATATCGTTATCAAAGCGATAACTTATTATGCTTGAAACACACGTATGTCGATAAAACCAAGTAATTACTTGTACAGTATTACACACGCAACGAAAGAACACCTGGCTTTATCGACACACATGTGTTTCAAGCATTTAAAGTTATCGCTTTGGTAACGTATGCACTTTAACACTCACAGTCGGTACAGTTAACTGTAACACATGTTCTTAATATAACTTTATCACATTATCCATAAATAATAAATAAATTTAAGTAATCTTCTTTTGTATAATTTAAGCGTCCCGGCATAATTATTGAAAATTTTTAACAGTTTGACATATCCTTGACAGATGATTGTTTTCTAACGCCATCATGGCCAACTAGGAATAATCATTCATATTAAAGAAATACAATAGCATTTGTGCAACAAAATAAAGTTAAATTGCCAATATTTCGAAAACCATAAATTTTTTGAATAGACAACCTTATACAAAGTCAACCTTATTTTTGATGCTAAATAAAATAAAGCTATAAAACATTTAAAAAAATGACTTTTGACGTGTTTTGAATTTAATTTTAATCCTTTTTTGATCGCCCTGTATTAATTTATTATCAAAATATCGACATAGCCCACTAAAATAGGTCCCTGCTACAAGGAAACCTATTTCAATTAAATAATAAAGGCATTAGTATAGGAAAATTTTATAATTTTGTTTAGGCCTGAAACGTCATTTTTGACATAAAATTTAAAATAAGTCCAAAACAGTTAGACTTAGGTATAGGACATTATACACAAAATGTGAGTCCAAAATCCAAAAAATAGAATAATATATAGGGTGTTCCATTTAAAATAAGCAGTTGACACATACTTCCGGTATAACCGAAAGTGTCACCATCTTGAAAATATTTTAACGGAACTGCCCCGTCGATGTTAGTATACTACCAAATTTTCAAATTTTTCCCATGTACAGTTTTTCTATAATCTATCGATGGCGTTCCCGGTGGACACCCTGTATACATGAATCTCGCTTATTATAAAAGATACAGTTTTGGTTAAATTAGAAATTTAAAACTGTTTTGAAACTTACGAAATTCTGTCTAGTTCAGTAGTTATGGCGAAAATACGAAAAAGCTATTTTTCCACATAACTCTTTTGTTTTAATTCAACCCATTATTTTTGTTGGCACTTTCTAGGGCACTTTCTTAGCACTTTTTGCAGAATTTAAATATTTTTTAGATTTTGTTTTCACTTTCCGTTTTAAGTTAGAACTATTAAATAAAGTTTTCTTTTAGAACGTCAAGTAGGGTTTTGCAATAGTTCTATGCAATTTTTAACTCCTTCTAATTATATAAGATATGTCATATTTATTTTGAAAAATAAGCTCAAAAATTACAGAAACGTATTTAACGCAATTTGAATTAATTGGCAGCAAGTAATAAATTGTTTATCAATTCATAGTAACCGACAGTATACTAGAAACTCAAAATTAGTTGACGAAGAAGTACAATTAAACGTTTTGCAATGTGTGACTGAAAATCCTTCTACGTCCCTAAGAGAAATAGAACGGAATACAGGCATTTCAAAGGCACTGCACAAAAATTTTAAGACGTCATAAATATCATCCTTATAAGTATAACATTTTACAAAGACTTAGAGTTGCTGATTATGATAGAAGAATGCAATTTTGTCAGTGGTATATCAACCAGTGCGAAAATAATGCAAATTTTCCAGCTAAGGTTTTATGACCGATGAAAGCAGGTTTACAAACAACGGCATGTTTAACAGGCACAATTACTATATTTGGAAAACTGAAAATCCTCACGCTGTTAGACAAAACCGTTTTCAAGTTAGATTTGGTTTTAACGTGTGGTGTGGCATTTTAAATACCAGAATTATTAGACCCATACTTTTTGACGATACGTTAAACAGTGCAAGGTACTTGAATTTATTACAAACGGATCTAGAAAATAGAATTGATGACTTACCGTTGATCGAATCTGTAGGTATTTGGTTTCAACAAGACGGCGCTACACCGCATAATTCTAACATAGTCACCGAATACCTTAACAATCGATTTTCTAATTCGTGGATTGGTAATCGTGGTTAAGTCTTATGGCCAGCAAGATCTCCGAACCTAACTCCGTTAGACTTTTTCTTTGGGGTTATGTTAAAATTAAGTTTACATTGAAACATATGAAAATGTTGCAGACCTTCGTGAAGCAGTTCTTGCATCATTTCGCAGTATTTCACCTCGTAAGTTACGCAATGCCGTTATGTCAACACTGCAGAGATCACGGCTTGTTTAAATAATAATGGTCAATTATTTGAGAATGTTTTGTAAATAGTTGGTGATTAATTTAATTAGTTCTCAATTTTTTGTAGTTTATCAAACATTTTGTTATTAACAACGATGTATTTGTTTGTCATAGCCAACTTATTAATTTAAATTAAATTAAAAACGTTTTTTAGTTTTACAGTTTATTTTTCAAAATAAATATTCCATATCTCATATCATTGGAAAGAGAAAAAACCGCATTGAAATATTCCAAAGCCTACTTGACGTTCCATAAGAAAAAACGTAATTTAATAGTTATAACTCAAAAACAAAAAGTAAAAACAAAATCTAAAAAATATTTAAATTCTACGCAAAAAGTGCCTAAAAAGTGCCAATAAAAAAAATGTTTTGATTACGATAATTAGTTATGTGGAAAAAAGAAATTGGCGCTTTTTCGTATTTTCGTTATAACTCTTGAACTAGATAGAACTTTGTAAATTTAAAACAATTTCTCTAATACCGAAGAATAATTCGTCCAATTTAACCAAATCTGTATCTTTTATAATAAGCGAATCCCCATGCATATAATGCTATCTGAGACATCCGTATACAAAAAACTTATATTATTAATAGTAGATACACCTATTAATATCGCAACTATTATACATATTATTAAATAAGCGTGATTACAATAATAGAAGGGAAACCATATTAAATTACAATATTCAATTTTGTTCGAAACATTGCAAAATATAAACTTATTATTAGGTTTGGGATTTCTAAATGATTTGCAGGTGCGGATTATAAAACCCATAGTTTTAAGCGCAGAAGCAATTATGTTCTTAATAAGTTCTGAAAAGTTTAATTTTCTGTCAAATGTAACACCTAATTCCTTGATTTTATCGGCACGACATAAAACGTTAGAGTTAATACGGTAATCATATAGTATAACATCAAACTTTTTTGTAAATGTCACAACTTTACATTTAAAAATATTAAGGGACTTTCACGCTTTGTAAACAGCCTGAAATAATTGGTTCAATTTTGTGAGCTCAATTGGAAGATATATGTTTTAGCAACGTATCTATCAAATGGTTGTTTTAGATTTTTGTAAAAGTTACCGTAAAGGAAGCAAAAAACGCAAAAAACTAACAAATTAAAATTTTAAAACAACCAATACCTTCGAAATTAAATTTTATAATGAAAGTAAAAAGACACTTTTTTCAAAATCTGTAAAAATAAGTGAGTATTTTTTAGCCGAAAATCTAAAACTTTGAACATCGAAGGCGTGCTACTTCATATTGTGTTGTGGCGCCGAGAGAATTCCGTCTCCGCCTATTGAGTCGCAAGTCTTTGCCGCAGACTACTGTTTCATGTTATATGTTTTGGTTGTTTTCGAAGTTGTTTCTTTAACGAATTTTCTTTTCTTTTTCTTTCTAGTGTCCGCTTTGATATTTTTCCGGTGCTAAGTATTTAAATTCTACACTATAAGTACTTACAGAACGTAATTGTTCATATTAGTGATTTGTGCAGGTGTGTGTAATTGTGAGACATTTGATAAACTGTAAAATTGGGGTAAAAAAGCAATATTACATCGACGTAAAGAAGAAAAAACACTTGAGGAACAGCTTTCTAAAATAAAGTCTGATATATCGAACTGCCCTCACCATGTTTTTGGAAATCATGAAAACTGCGACAAATATTTTTGTACGGGTGGCAAGGAAGGAGAAAATAATTTTACCCCAGACTTTGTGGAATGTGGGCTAATGGACGAAATATTGTCTTGTGGGAACAGGTTACAACAGAATGCATTCAGTTTATTACTAAATATGAACAATAATGCTGCAGAATGTTATAATTCTGTTGTGGCCAAATTTGTTGGGGTAAACGGGTAAATTTTAGTATCAAAAATAGTTACGACACACGATGTCGAGCTGCGGCTCTTCAATTTAACGAGCACGAAAATTTTATCTCAAAGCTATATAAAAATTACAGAAAAAAGTCCCGGAAAATATACCAAGTTGTATATCGAAAAATGAGAAAAAGGCGAATGTACAGAAAATTTTTTCCGTCGATGGGCAAAAAAGAAGAATATAACTACTGCAGATGCTGATGAAGATTACGGAGCGGTTGAAGAATTAAGTCCTGCATCAACGGAACGGAAAAGGGAAGAGCTGCTACGTCTAATATCCACTTCTGATGTTAAAGAATTAGAGATAAAGACAAGGGGACAATGTAGCAATCCCTTGTGGAAAACCGAAAGAATGTATAGACTCACAGCATCTAATTTCGGAGCAGTTTGCAAGCTAAGAAAGAGTACTGATCCGAAAACGTATTCTGAGTTCTGGATTTAGTGGATCTGCGGCTACCAAATGGGGTATTGATCACGAACCCATTGCAAAGAAAAAATTTACTGAACGTGTTGGTATTACTGAGGATGTTATTGAATGTGGCCTTTATGTGGATCCAAATTTTCCACATTTAGGAGCTAGTCCAGATGGTCTGTTACCAGGAGGAGACATTTTAGAAATAAAGTGTCCTTTTCTAGCAGGCACATGTCTCCAGAAGAAGAGAGTTGCCCAGAAAAATAAAATTTTTAGAAAAATCTTTAGATGGGAACAACAAACTAAAACGACAAGACAAATATTACAACCAAGTACAAGGGCAGTTGGCAATTAGTGGTGCCGACTTTTGCTACTTTGTTGTATGGACACCTTTTGGAATTTTGGTTGATAAAGTAAGATGAATTTAGTTTTCCAAAAATTTTGGACTACGTATAAATATACTTTATGGAAAAACTAACAATAATATTTTTGCAAATTGCACGAGATGAAGAATTTTGGAAAAATATGTTGCCAAAACTAAATTGTTATGATACCGGAAATATTAAAAATAACTTTTAATTGATCAGGTTGTCCGGTCCCTTTATATGTGGAAAAGTTCGACAAATTGGTTTCAAAACTTTTAGATTTTTCATTTCATTTTTCTGATTATACTCGGTTGGCCACGGAACATGAAGATATTGATAGCTTTGACAGGTGCCAATTACTGTTATTTTCGTAGTTTAGACGCCTATTGTATTAACAATATCTTCAAAAGTATTCATTATAGAAAAAAGCGTTTACCGCAGAAAACTCCACATCGCTTAAAATAAAATTGCGTTTTACAAAAAATTGTTTAAACAAAAGCTATAGACAATAAAATTTCCAACAACTTTTCTCCTTGAATTTTTTGTAAATATGATATTGGTGGAGATATTGTTACAACAATTATATCACGTAATTGTTATATCTCAGTAATTACTTATCGGATCAAAAAAGTTTAAATAAAAATTGTGTATAATTAAATTATAAACAACTTTTATTTGAAACAAAACTGTGTAACATAAATATTTTTCTAAATATTTACAAAATTCGGAAAATCTGTGTAGGTTAACGACCTCTTTTGGTTACATATAATATGCCCAAAAATCAGATTTGCAGAATTATAAATAAGGCCCGTGTACAAAGTTTCATAAAAATCGGACCGGTGGTTTTCTCTATATCTTGTTTACATACGGACAGAAGGACGGCCGGCCGGCATCCGGACAAAAATTTTTTGTTTTATTATAACGTATTAACTCTTCGTCGGAAAAAGTGAAAAAAAGGGTGTTAAATATTCGGTTTGGAAACCGTCGCATAACTCTCACATCTTATTTCATAAGATGTGGAGTAAGAAGGAAAGTTATTGTAAATTACCTCGTAAATTACATTATGTACAATATTTATTTGAACAATTACCATACCAATAAATAAATAAATTTGAACAATGCCATTTCCTCTTTTTGCTCTTTTTAATAGTATCAAAACGATGTGGAGTTTACACGAAATGCGTTTTCGTTTATAAAGGTTGTTTCAAAGTTATGCATTATGTAATTATAATTGTAGTTTAGTATGTTTCAGCAAAAGCATTGTGCTTATAGTTGCGACTGCTTTAGTACACTTTAGTAAAATATTTCTGCACCTAATTAAAACTAAATTATTACATATTAAGTAAATGGTGCCGTTCTATATCCATTTCTATACTGTAATTAGTCGGCATCTTTGGCGAAATTTTATCAATTATTATTTTCTACAAATAAAGTTATGTATGTGATAATGTTTTTTATGGTATTATCAATGGTATTATATTTAGAGCACAATCACAGACAGTTGAGCCCGAACTCATCGTCAGTTGTTCGTAAGTAAGCATTTTTTTACTACACGTGGACTTGATTGACATGCGTCTCTGCCTGCTAGCCATAACATTCAGCCAATGACATGCAACAATTAGCCCATAAATTAGAGAATTTACCGAGTGACGCAATTAATCGATATTGTTCTTTGTCTGACTTTCTCACTAGAAACTCAAACTCTGAAACGTATGTCTTTTCTTCAATGTCTGCAGTAACTTGTGACCTCCCGTTTAAATCTGAGTTGAAGAAAAGTGTGAAATCCCCTTAAGCTGAAGATTGTTTGTAGTGCACCATTTAGAAATTGCAAGTAACTGGTTTTGTAAAACAAACAATTGTTAACTGTAGAGATGGAATGAAATATCTTAAAATCGTCAGCAAAAAACAGATACTTAAACTAAATTTAGAATAAAATGAAGTTTAACCGCTTTTATTCTTGGGCAAGTGAAAGTTTGAGAATTAAACCAAGTTTAACTTAAACCGTCGTAATTTGTCGTTTAACATATGGTTAGTAGATTTGTGTTTACAAATATTTTTAAAATATCAAATAAAACACCCTGTAACTCAGTAATGATTCACATTTTATCTAAGTAATTTTAGTTAAACCTTAATATTTTAAGCTCACGGTTGTACAGTTATTATTTATGATATACCCTTAATAAATCAAATAAAAGAACTACAGCGCAAAGAAAACATAATAGTATAACAAGTATAGGAAATTGGAGAAAGAATAGTTGGGAAAGAGAGAGTTTGATAGACAGCAAAATACTAAGATAGTCAAACTCCTGGATACTTGCTAGAAAAGAAGCTAAAACAAGAAAAGGTAAGAATTCAAACGTGAAGAAAGGCATTGGGAATGAAGGAAATATTTGAAAGTAGTAAAGAGAAAGAATTGATGTACAAATGTTGAAAGAAGATAAAGAGAGGAAAAGTAAAATTCGAGAAAGAAGATGAACAAGCATATTATCAAAGAGGAGAATAAGCTAAGAGGTGAAGGAAGAAATATAATAGCCACATTTATATTAGGAAATAAAGAAAATGTGTAGTATTGAGTAGTAACGAGAAAAGAATGTGAAGAATATGTGAGTACGAATGGAAAAACAAATATATGTTAGATGAGTGTATTGAAGTAATAATGGAGAAAAGCAGAATGTGTGAGCAAAATGGTAGAAAGGAAATGGCGAGAAGAAAGGAAAAAAAGTGTTAAAGATAGAATAAGTTATTTAAAAAATGAAAGTGTTTTATTGTTTATTTAATATTTTCTATAAGATGTAAAGTTTCTGCAAGTTATGTAAGTGAACTGAATCAAGTTGTTGAATTAAGGGACAAATAAATTTAATTTTGAATTTACTAGAAGTAGGATTAAATGAATTCAACAGTTATTTCAACTTAAATCGTATATAATATAAAATTCACTACACATTTTAGTACCAACTTTATATATTACTTCTAAACTGTAGGTTAATTGATATATAGTTGTACAGAGTTATTCACTATGAATTATCCACCCTTATTTTTATTTCTTTTTTTTTTTTATAAATAAACAAAGAATTCGATTTTCCTTACAAATTGAACTAAACTATTTTTCACTCTACACATAATAAATAAATTTAATCGGTCCTTCCTCTCTTCCTCCTCTTCTCTTCCCCAACTGCACCTCTTATCAATCCCTTCTTCATTGACTTGTTTTATACCTTGCTTATGACTCTTTTTCTATTTTCTATTATTTCTCTTTTTTAATTATTTCTTCATCCACTCTATCCCTTCCCCCTTTCTCCCAGCAACTCCTTATGTTCTCTCTCTTCACTCTCACTTCCTCGCATTCTCTACTTATGTGATAAGTTCTCCCACGCCTTCCCACACATCCTACACTTTCTATCTATGTCCTCTCTCCAATATCTGTTTTCCTTTCTTCATTCCCTACCCTAACCTCGCTATAATTCTTTTTCCTTTAATCCAATCCTTCCGTTAAATATTTTGGTTTTTCATCTGATCTTATTTCCCAGTAATTTACGTTGTACTTTCCTTCTTTTTTTTTCCAGCTCTTTCCTGCGCCTGCAAATCTAAATCCTTCTTATAATGTCCATTTCTACCGATCTTCCTTCTCTTCTTATTCTTGCTATCTCTTCTCGTGCATACCCCCTCTTTCATAATATAACTTTCTCTTCTTCGTTAAATTTTACCCTCTGCATTTCTATTTCCTTCCAACATTCATTTAATATCTCTTTCTCTATCTTACTTTTTATCCCTCCTCATACCTCATCGCCCTTTTCCCGGTTTGTATCCTTATTTTTCTAACTTGACTTCTGTCTTCTACTATGTATCCTGGTGTTTCTCTTTCTAAACCTAATGTCCATTTCCAATACTTTTCTTGGATCCTCTCCAGCTCATACCATTCTTTCCCATCCCCATATTCTGCCCCATATTTCAAAACACTTGTCACCATCTTCTCAAACAGCCATCTTCTTTTCTCTAAATCATTTCCAAATATTCTTTCTCCTATGCCCCACACTTGCCTTACTATCTTGTTTCCTTCTGTTCTAGCTCTTTTATATGGTCTCTATTGCTATTCTCAGCACTTATAACGTATCCTAGGTATTTGTATTTGTCAACTTTTTTCTATTTCTTCTCTTCCCCACCACCATTTTATTTTCCTATTCCTTCCTTTTTTTTTCTTAAACTCCATGATCTTTGTTTTCCCCACATTTGCCTCCAATCCTTTCTTCTCTAAGTACTTTTTATTCCATTTATAGTCTGTTTCATTTCTTCCTCACTCTTTGCTATTGCCACTATGTTGTCTGCGTACGCCAACACCTTTACTTTTTACTTCCCACTACTATCCCCCACTTGCTGTTTCTCTAATTCTTCTTCCATGTCTCCTATATACGCAGCAAATAAACATGGGCTCATTGGACATCCTTGTCTCAGTCCCCTTAATGTTTTGAACCCATTCCCCATTTCTCCTTTTATTGTTGTTAAGGCTGTTCGTTGAAAAGAAAGTTATATATAAAGTTGTATAGTTCTGACTGAATTTTCTTAAAATGCTATCAGTAGTTCCAGTTACTCGCCGTTTATAGGGTAAAACGCAGATTTGATATCTTTTTAATGTAATTCCACCTTTTATATCATTTCATTTTCGAGAACTTCTTTTTTTCTGATTTCAAAAATATACGGTGTGTCTCTTCGACAAAAGCCAATGTTAGTAACCTTTTTTCTTCTAACTTTTAACCCATTTTTCTGAAAACCTATAACTTTATACAAATGGACATGGTCTACTTACTGAAATTATTTTCATGACGGTGATTACTAAGTTTGTTGTTTTAATTGCAATGCAAGAAATTACCAAGGATCTCTTTACAAAAAAAATGTTCTGAGAAGAATTAAAACAGAAATATCACCTATTATAAGGAAAGGAGAAACCCAAGGTTAATTTAGCCAACATGGAGCCATTGACTTCGTAAAAATACATCCGGAGAATATTGACAGAACCATTAATCATATCAATAAAGTTTACTAGTTTTAAGTCCCCATATTTTCAACAAAATAAATTTTATTCATAATCTTTTGGAAAAAATTTAGACCGTTAGGTGTACCTTATTAACATTTTACCTTATAATTTAGCTTTGAGTATAAACTTTTTCTCAACGAGGTGATTCATTTGTCACTTTAATTTATTTGTTTGTGTAGTCACGCTAAAATATTGAATTCAAAAATAGTCACCCCGGTCTCAAACACCGGAAATTTTATTTTTTAAGAAAGATACGTTTAAATTATTATAAATTTTATTACATCAACATATAATTACGTACAATAAGACTGGTTTTATTACCATAGAAATTAATTTTTCTGTGAATCAGATAGAATCGAATAACATCCTCTAAAGTTAAAATTAATTCGTTGTGAACTTTGAGCCACTGAATCTAAGAACTTGAAAATTTTTCGTAACAGTCTCTACATACTCCTGTTAAATGTTCCAAGCACATAAACTTTTTACAGCTAAAACAGAAATATTTGGTTTTCCGGTTTTCCTCCAGTCACAATATACAACATCTTCCATTTTTATTAATCTCTCTGCAGCAGGTGCCTGCGTCGTTCTGAATCTGGCATAGATCTCTTCATTCTAAGAGTTAACATTTTGAAGGTTGGTCATGGTAGCACCTTGTCTCATCAGCGGTAAAATCTAGTCGTAAGCTAATTTTTAAAAAAATTTCTTCTCAATAAATTTGACAGAACATTGGTATCATCATACTACAATCTTCGAGTTAATTCCGACAACGTTTAGCATAAAATAAATAAGAATAGGCCATCTCCTGGTACTATGAGGAACAAACATATCCTTGCGAACAGTTTATCAACTGTATCAACTCCTCTTGCTGTTCCCAGTACATTCGTGGTCAATAATAGGTGATTTTGTTACCCTTCTGATGTTCTGATCGATGTTACCTTGGTAGTATTTTTATTTTTGTTTGGTTTTGTAGGATACCAAAGTACAATTGTTTCTATAACCAAACATATTTAAACATACATGTCGAGCTGTTGGCTAATAAACTCTGCAGGAAGTTGGGACTTGAATTTTCTTATTGTTCCTATTGTTGTTATTTTATGTATAGTAATTAGTTTTTCACAAGAGCCAAAGTAATGGAACCAATTATCCATCGTTATATTTCTTCCACTTCCGGATATATGATTGGACATTCTTAGGATAATTTCTTCCAACCTATTTGAGACCTTCAAAGTTGTTACCAGGTATATACTTCCAGTTTACGTGAGTGTAAAAACGTTTAGAATCACATACCTGCAAACACTTTAATATCCTACTTATTTGGTTTTCGATAGGATATATTGCAGAAACCTACATTTTCCCCTCTGAACCCGGCAACATTTCATCAATCTTTAACAAACTCTAAGTGAAGTAATCCTTTTCGCAATTAGAACAAACATACAAAAGGTACAAACTGAGAAAACTTCAGTTAGCTCTGCGCTCATTTCTAGATTGCTTATCGTCAAACCTCATAACGCGGAGAAGCAAATCGGAATTCTGAAGGAGACATTGCAAGACGGAACATTTCCAACGCCTGTTCCGTCAGTCCTCAAAGATTTCTGTATTCAAGCGACTTGCGTGATAAACGCCACTCATATAAAGAAGTCCAATCAATAAACTGTCTCAAATGCAGTTGTTGATTTGGCATCTTGGTCTCTCAAATAGTTAACTTTCCAGTATTTATGTATTTGTTTGTGTTAGTCACTATTATATCTATCATTTCTACGAAAAAATATCCCCCATTTCTGTGCAGGTTCTTCCAGAAATTTTGTATCCTTGGACGGGCCCGGAAATCTTTTATTATATTTTCTTTCTCGTCTTCATAAGTTCTGCTCTATAATGGGCGTTTCTTCCAACGAATTACTCTATACTTTCCTACATATGTTAATTTTCTGAATAAAGAACATCCTCTTCAGTATCCATAATATATTGTTCAAATCCACTATCTGTATCCTGTTTTTCTTCCTTATCAGATTCCCAAATCCGATTTATTATCGTCATGCAAATCATGTACTTCTTCATTACTAAAGACTTCCTCCAATAATTTTTTGAAGACGATGTTGCTCTCTTTCATAATCACCCATCTATAAAAAATATATTTTCAACAAAAAAACCGCAAGAATGGATTGTGGGTAAATAAGCTTTCAAATTCTTAATATTTTCTGATTAGTTTATATATAATAACCTATCTTCAAATGTTATCTAGGTAAGAAAACATTTTCCTCTACCATTAAATCTAAAAAATTTATATCGCCTATGTAGTAATCCCGGTATTACATACCGTGTGCTTAGTGGTGACCCCGGTCTCCAAAACCGTAAAACGCAATAATTCAAAATAAATACACCGACCAGTTACTAATTCAGAACTAGCACTAAAAGGCTGCGAGAGATGTACATAGATGCGGAAACAACTTGTTATTCCCAGTACAATCGAAAATGCACAGGTTATTTTAATAGCCCGGTCTCTGACACCGTGTGTGACTACTGGAAGGTTAACCATGTGCTGGCAATGTTTTTTTAAATGCGAATGCGTATTAGTAGAAAAATGTGGGCATTAACCATCAAAATTTCATACATTCTCTGTACGCAAGTACATTAAGTAATTGGTCTCTGTACATGTGGTAATTGCCCTCAGTACACTCTGTACACAGGTATATGAATGCATAATTGTAATTGGTCTCTGTACATGTGGTAATTGCCCTCGGTACTTGCTGTGGGTGTAATTAGTTGGGACAAAATTACATACTCTCTGTACAGCAATTGCGCTAAGTACAAGGCGTGTTGGCGGTTGCGGTGGTACATGCAGTACCTACATGTGTGCATGCTTTGTGCATTTTTCAATTACTCTCGGTACTTGCGGAGGGTGTAATTGCTTCAACCATTTCCGCCGCCCCCATGATGAAGTAAGATGGCCGCCAGCAAAACTCCGCCATCTTGTGGTTGGGTCATCTTTTCGAGTACTTGTTGATAAGAGTGCGATGATTGGATAATTCGCCGCCTCTCGATGAGGTGGAACGTCGTTAAGGCGGTGATTTTGATTAGAATTGTGATATATTTGATAATGATATGCAAGATGGCCGGCTATAAATACCTATCGTTGACGCCGCCTCCCAGCCGCCGTGCGGGTAGATTATTAAGCGGGCCTAGAAAGAATACTAAACATGCTGGAACCTATGTGCACTGTTTTTTTTAATCAACGCTTTTTGGAATATTAATAACAAACGCAATTAAGCTCTTATTAGTTTAAAATAGCAACCACTTATTTTTACCAAAAGCGTGAAAATCTGAAAACACTTGTTTTTTATCAGCTCACCTATAAACCAACCCTGTAAATTACACAGTTGTTTAAAAATAAATCATAAAACGTTTTAGAACTAATTTATTAAAAAATTTAAATCTAATATATAAATTATTTCCACGTTGGACGCGGACACCTCCTCCTCCTCCTCCTGGGATGGTTGTATTGGCGGTGGTGGCGATGCTGCTGCACCCGGGAGTACGACCGGCGAGCCGCGCGCAAAGCTTTTCGAGGTCGTTTGGGTGCGCTAGCTCGGACCATCTGGCTATTTGCAAAATTATTATCAACAACGTGCAATGAAAATTCACGTGTTTAAAAGCAATGAATTTTATATAAACGGTGAGGTTTAATGAAAAAAATACTTACAACAACACCTCAAGCAACCTTGTTCCCGCCGCTCATACACCTGGGGATGCACCCTCCAAATATGGTCGTTTATCATCCCCATGGAGACGGTGTGGCTTCCATCCACCACACACACGGACATTTGTGTTGTCGTTAATTGGCGAAGTTGTGGCATTTTTTGTGTGCCAAAACGTAAAATTTTTGCTTTTATAAGTAACCCGATAGAGATGCAATATGAGATGCAATTCAAACAAACCCTCGACCCTAATTTTTTTTTTGGCCGAAATCGATTTCATTGGTTAACGTGAAAAAAAATACACCCTGACAGCTGACAGAATTGGGCCTATTGGATATTGTGAAAAAAAAAACAAGCAAGAGGGACTCTGTCTTAGAAAAATGAAAACATAAGGTAAAGTTAATTGAAACCGATTTAACTAACGATTAAATAATGATAATTTGTATCAATATACCTTCAGATGTAAAACTTTTAAAGAAAGCCTCAATAAACCAGAATTTTCTAACAGAATTAAGTGATTAAAATAAAATTAACCCCCAATAACTTTATCTTCAAATTTCTTCTGTTAAATATCAAACACAAAAAATTTTCAGAATTACATGTTTTGCATAAATTCAAATATAGCATATTAAAGTAGAGTGTGAAATTGCAAAATCCCCATATTATGTAAATTTTATACATAACTGCAAAAAATTCCAGAATTACATGTTTTGTATAAACCCATAGTTTAATTATTCAATTAGACCAATAGTTAATTTTAAGTCTTCTCAAGCTTGTTTGATTTCTAAATTCACCGATACGTTATCTAGTTTTAGTAGCTAAATTAACGAAATAATGATAATAGGGATTTGGCAAATAAAACTGCTGAAATTTTACATTAACAGTCTGTTTACCATCAATGACAAATTTTATAGTATTAATATAGTATATTAAAGTAGGTGGAATTGCAAAACCCCATATTATGTAATTTTGCATAAAATAATAATAATGTCGTTTTTATATAAATTTTTCAAAATTTTTAACTTATCGGCGATGGTTTGCAGCGAACGTTGTTTGAATCAAGTTTTATAAAACAAATTTGATTAAAACTGCATACAAATTTTTGAAATTAACTTGGTTTAAGGCAAGTTGCATAGGGCAGGTGATTAATAAATTAGGCCGTCTAACCACGTTGACGAGACACAAAACATTTTTTGGCTGCTTGAAACCCTTAGAAAATCAGGCCCAAGCAATTAAACGCGGCGCCCCATTTATTTACAAACAGCATGCCGTCTTTCAATACAACTTTTCAAACGCTTTACAATGGAATAGCCCAATAATTTTAGATAAAACGTCAAAGAGCCAATATCCAAATGCATCGGTAATAAAAAGAATTAGATAAGGGCATCGTTGGAATTTCATTAATGGTTTTGAGCACGACGGTCTAGCGTCAGGTGCGAATACTTCTAATGGGTTGGCTCCGATTACCGCGAAATTATATCACAAGTCGTCAACATAAATCGAATGTTTGATTGTTATCCACGAGATAATTTTGTATGTTTAAGTTGCGTCGTTAATCAATTTTTGTATTTCATTGCAACTAATTACAAAAAATATTGTTTGTGCCATCAGCTGCACTCACAGAGAAAAAATATTTGTAATTAGTTGCAATAAAATTTAAAACAAAAATATATTTGATTTTGCTATTATCAAGCTATTTAATCTCTTAAAACAAAAGCAATCATGTGTATTTATTATGGTAATATAAAACAATGTTTATTGGTTGATGTGCTTATCTATCTAATTTATTATGAAAGGGTTTAAATAGAAAACATCCAAACGTGGTAAAATTATACATGCAGCTGTAGAAAAGTCAAAAAAATTTTTTATCTTTTTGGGTCGCTATGAGGCTACATTCTAGTTTTATATCGAAAGGATTAATTAAAAGCCAGATGGTATAAATTATACAGGCCGTGAGAAAATAAAATCCAAAAATGTCGGGTTTTTTAGGGGGGATCACAATATATCAGCGTGTTCTAAAGAGTTAAGACTCATATATGTGTGACACGTTAAAACAATGGCTTCATCACAATCAACAATCGACTTCGCAGAACTTAACAAAGTGGGTCAATGTAAGAACGTGAGTAGAGGGTTAATTAAAGACCTCGAGTTGCATAAAACGCATGTAATTAGTGATATTCGCGCCGTTGTCGGGAAATTTGGAAGAGCGATAATAATAGATATAGGATAAAAATTTTTATTATCTACCGAAGCGCCTCGAGAGCTATTTTACGGATCAGACGATTACCAAAATAAAAAAATAATATGCAACTAACCATGAAGAGAGTGTGAACTGTGAAACCGGTTTTTACGGGGTAAACATTGACCTGTTTCAAATTAGTTACAATCATTAATTCATGGCCGATGCAAACATCACTCGATCGTGCAAAAAAATCATAACGTAATTTTAGTTGTACAATAAATGCAAATATATTAAACTTTAGTGAAAATTAAATTTGTCGTTAAATAGTTTAACAACAAGTGCCATAGAAAAATAAAATATTCTTACAATTTATTAGTTAAAAAGAGTGTGATAGAAAACCAAAACATTTTTAAAACTGGTGCGCAAATACTTTCGTTTGGCATCAAAAGTGCAAAAGGATGGTGTTCTGGAAAACAGCGCATCAAGGCAGGTTCTTCAATCGTTTTTTTGAAATTTACTGGTATACAAAACTTTATTATGCAAGCTAAAAAAGAAGAAAAGTCAACAAAAAGCATTGGACTAGCAGAATCTGCTAGATTGACATGGAATCAGCATTCTCAAGCAGGTTTAAGTCTAGTATCATCGTGAATTTAAGGAATAAGTACATCAATTTGTTTTTTCTGACTGTTTAGCTGCGTTATGGCGAAGACTTATAATTTTACTGCGAAAGTAGAACCAAAATATAAAAAATAAACTTTGTGTTATATGGTGAGTTTCTAAAGAATTCAATAGACGGCAGTGAAATGCGTGACATCAAAAACTAAAAATTATTTGTTATTGATAAATGAAACCAACGAAACGATAAATAAAAGTTGTTTTGCTGTGTGGTTTGCTGAAAATGTCGTACAATCTCTGATGAAAAAGATGGAAAATGTTGACGAAAAAGACTCCGAGTGGGCATTTTGTCGTATCGTATCTTTAGTCGTCAATATCAATAAATGCGGAGGCATTCTACACGCTTCCTCTTATTTGCCGCTACCTCGAGAAATCGCACTCAAACGCGCCGTAATTAATATTCAAGACAAGGACAATGGCTGCTTCTTTTGGTCTATTATCGCAGTTCTTTGGCAGTCGCACAACGGAATAAACCTCAATCGTGTTAGTTCATACCCTCTTTATAGTGAAAAATTAAACTTGGATGGCATCAAGCAACCTATGTCATTTGTTCAAATCCCGAAATTTGAGCGCTAAAATAACAATATTTCAATCAATGTGTACATGCTCCAAAAGAAGAAGAACGGAAAGTTTATCACTGTGCCCACGTATCCTACATCAAATGTGAAGTCTAACTTTGTCTTCCTGCTGATGGTTCAGAACAGCTACGAGGTAGAAGACGACGGCAGCAACGAGGATGGCGAGAGCTGTGGTGAAGACGAGGACGATCAAGATTCTGGTACCAGTAGCTTAGATGGTGATGCATGCAACCGCGGCACTGATGCAGATTCAGCTCAACCCGAGATGAAGTTGATTTTAATAGCAGTAAGTCACATATTAAATTCCATTTCTCTCTAATCAAGCATTTATCGCGGCTTGTCAGATCACAAGCCACAAAGAATCTCCATGCAATTTATCGCAGTTAAAATCTCATACAACAGCTCGTATTTATCTTGGTTTAGTGATTTGGAGTAGACGTAAACGTTTTTTAAATTTCAGACCGTTTCCTTCAGTTAAAAGTCTGAACATTGCATTAGTTTTTCCCAAATTTGATGGTCTTGCAATGATGGCTCTTACTGTATTCGGTAGTAAGTCACCGTGTTTACTCGGTTTGTCGCTGCTATTACATAACATTAATTCATTATTATGCACGGGTAATCTATATTTTTGAGTCACAATTTTCATTTTTCTCAATTCGACCTTGTCGATTGAGTTATTTAAATCATACAAAAAATATTTTAGCAAGTATAAGCACTTTATTTATTTATCAAAAAATTAAATCGTGTGTATATGAACATATTTTTGTCTTCTTTTTTTGTTTTCTCTGCATATTGATCATATTACATCCTTTTGACCTTGCCAGTTATCGGGTTGTATTGGATAAGGGCATCGTGGATTATTAGGTAGTATGCTCCCATATTGTTTTCAAAGTTTGCTGGGATTCCAATTCCAATTTAACGTCCACCGTAGAATTCTTTCAAGTTCTTATTCTGATTGGCACAGTCGATTATAAAGATCGGGCAATTTTTAAAACTGTTGATAGTCGAATGTGGAATGCAGATTGTTGATGTAATATTCGAACTGGCGCATCCTCCGCCAATATTGCATTCATTTCGATCATAATAGTCTCGTTGAAAGTTAATGTAATTCCTATACGCCAATTCATACTTATTTGTTCCAAAATCCAAATTCATGGCTTCATAAAAATATCTCTCAGAATTAAGATGTAGTCTAATATCTGTAATATTGCCACTGTCAAAAACGCTTGTTTTACCATTCTTTGAACGCCTCCTTTGGTTTTTCTGAAGAGCCACAATAACCCATCGGGGTTTCTCTAATTGCGAAGACCTCTTTATCGGCCATGTATCAGTTTTAACCTGCTTTAAATTAGGATATTTGATAATTCCCATTGACAAAACGGCATGGTGATTACATGGTTTCTATTAATCTTCTCGAATAGTTTCAGCTTTGCTCTATCGCTGAGCGTTAAGTGCGGCACTTTCCATTTGAATTTTCGATAGCGTTATGGGCGCATCAGCCTCCCCATAATAACAATCCAAATCAGTTCTCGATCTGACCAAAACAAGCTCCTGCTTCATATTCACGATAACCTGTCTATAATGTTCGGAAAATCCGAATACGTGCTTCAGAGGGAGGCAAACCCAAATTTTTTGACCAAATCCGCATCGTTTGCGCTGAATGCACTTGTAGAGTGTTCTCGTTCAAAGGAGACCATCCAATGTAAGCCCACGCTTTCTTGTCTGCGTCGCCATACGATGCATAGCCCTTCATTGCCGACCCGATACCTGGATTTCTGCTAAAATCCACGCGATGTCCGCCCAATTCATATCGAATCTCTTCAAACAAGAAACAGGCAAAATTGTTTGTTAAATCACACGATTTTGCAGCGTCTGATTGCCTGCGCGTAATATAACCCACGATGTATAGAAAACTATAGTGGGTAGCAGTAATCAAATCCTGGCTTTAAATTACAATTTTGATTTCATTTGATGGTTTATAACTATTAGACCCATAAGGAAAATATGTGTGTATATCAGATCTAACGATTGAATTGTCGAAATGAGCATCACCGAAAATATTTAATCATTTTTTTCCTTTTTCGCCTATTGTTTCACTTTAACACCGATTCATTTTAAGAAAAATTTCTCTCTCGCAGTCAAGTGATTGTTATCGCCCTTATATTTCTTCTTTTTCTTACTCGACAATGCGCGAGATATCTGTAATGATGTGTTGTTATCGGCCGCCACAGTTTACAACCGAAAAAATGTTTTTACTAAATTTTAATCCCAAAATCCTTTCTTCAATTCCAATCTCACAGTGAAAGGCTTGTCGCCGCCAAAATCTATCGGTTCGCCTTTTGGTTGACCAATCTGATGCTAATATTGCCTATAATGCGGGTGTTTAGCTCCAAATATTGGGTATTGTTCGGTATTTTATCTAAACGATATCCTGGTGGTACTGATATGTCCACTTCGTATAAGGTCTTTGCAATTCTCCCGTTTCTGTACGCTCCTTTTATAATATTACACTCGACGTGTATGTTGGCGTGTTTTATTATTTGGATACCCAAGGTAGATTTATGGCTAATATTATGGTGAGTATCTTAGACTCGAAACCAAGCATACGTTCGATATTTCCCAATTGTGTAAAGTCAATCGCATAAACACTCTGAAGTTCGCATTTCAGCGTATTATTGTTTGCCCGCAGTTTAAATATAGAGGAGTCATTTGAAGGACTTGAGCAGATTTTTAGCTGTATCATTATCTATATAGTATAATTTATCGTTGCCGTCGTGAATATTTCGAATAGAATTACACCCAAAAAATCCGACCAGACTAATCACATTATTGTATTTTTCATCTAATTTAATCGGTGGATAAAAATCATGCGACGCTGTATTACCAACACCCTGCAAACTGAATGTTATCGACATTGTAACTGATTAATAATACATGTGTATAGATATTTTATTTATTTATGCAAAAATTTGTATATATTTTACAAATGTAGGAATTTAAGACATAAATGCCCACAAATTACACTATCAAACTCCTGGTCCTTTTTGTAGTTGTAGTAGATCTCATACCCCCGAAAGTACTTGATTAATTCAGATGATGGATTAACATTGCCAAAGCTATCATAATACCATACTCTCGATCCTCGTTTCTTATAACACACCCAATGCGTTCCTGGTCCTCGAACGCTATCCAGGTTTACAATTGCCGTTCACAGCAGGCCCGTCTTTTGATAAATTATCGCGCATAAATACATCTCTAAAGTATGGTACATTTCTAGCAAACTTTTGCAAATCGATATCGGTTAACGCTCTTTCGGGTAGCTTTATTAGTTTTTGAACCACGATAGGTCTTCAGATATTGGGCAGAACCGGTCTTTGCTTACGGTTTTAGATATAATGCAGAACCACGTTTTCGGTATGGCTTCAAGTATATGCCGCTGCCTTTCTTCCCCAGGGCTATAGCTTCCATTGTGCGGTTATGTCGAGTAGCTTCTTTGGCAATCTGCTTTGCGTTTTTAGCGTCGTTAATGGCTCTAGTTATTCCAGCGGCACCACCAGCAAGCGCTCCAGTTGCAGAAAGCCCAGGAAATAGAGATATTAGGAATTGTAATATCCCACCAATTTTAGGGATTGGGATGATACGTGGCATTACTATGGTTCGTTTTCCGTCAAAATGTCGAACAGCCAGCTACGCTTAATCGTAGGCCTTTTAATTATTGAGATAGGGTTACCACCTCCGCCGCCATTCACATAATTAGCCTTTGTATTATTCTTAATCATCCGACGAACTTTGTTAAACAATGCTCCTGCTCTTCGTTTCTTTATTTTTCGCTTCATGGTTCTAGTTTTGATTTATTCAAACCCATGTCTAATGATCGCTTAGCACGCATAGCTGCACTAACTGCTAGAGCAGCTGTTCTTTCTCCCAAACTTGCGTTTTTAACTTGAACCGCTCTTAAGCTTTTTGTTGGAGCAAATGATCATCACGATGTCTTAAAGCTAAATCGTTAGGACTGGTATTGTAACTGATATCGTGTTCTTTGCAGTGCGAATCTAGAGCGTTAATACCAGCATTACCCTGGCCAACCGTTTTTGTAGCTTTGTGCCTGGTCCACAATACTGATACTCAGGCAGGTGTAATTCTACAGGAAGTCTGTTAATTGGACTGTTTATAACACAAGTTCCTTGTTTGCGCTTAATTTTTTTACCTTACTTTGATGCTAGCATGACGCCTTTGCTCAACAAGTTCATATTGCAAATATATTTATACACACCTCATAGAATATTTATCATGTTACAGGTTTGATTAAAAATTATTTACTCGACAAATATGTATATATTTAAAAAGAAATACATAGAAATAATAAAAGCATCATCGATGCTTGGTTTCTAGCGCATATTTTCCGCTACACACGACATCATAAAACTAGGTCGGCGATATAAAACTTCCATTAAACATAATACATTGTGCGAATTAATATTACATTCAATGTTTAACAGTTTTTCATACGTGTCATACACACTCCAGCCGTCATCGTCGTAGTCGGATTGATCCAATGTCTTCTTTCCCGCTCGATTGCAACACGCTTGATTACATGGTTGTAGAACGCGTCCAGGTTCTGGATTGCATTAACTCCAACCGACAATTAATTATTTCTCTCAAACCAAACATGCAATCCACATCCCACTGTTTAGAACACAATTTTTATAATCACGGGTTAAAGTGATTGTGTTTACAAAACCATTATCACTACCGGCACTCCAACCAACTAAATCAGGATGATATTCTGTAGTGTAAACGATTTTTACATCGCGAGATATGTCCGAAGTTTTAATTATGCACTCGATGGGTCCGTCATTAACATCTACAAACTCTTGTCTAAACTCTTCGCAGACGGTGTTGCAGAAAAAGTCGTTTATCAGATGATTGTGGAGCCCCATTAGCGTCTTCCATTCGTCAATGGTTAGCAAGACATTGTTTTTTTCGATCGTTGTAATGCACGTTGTACGGACCGCTTGCACCGCATACACCATTATACTTTGGGTTGTTCCAAATTCTAATTACCGGTGTAAGTTGCAGATAAGTACTGTACCCGATTTCTATATTTTTCCTCATCGTCGTAGTCTAGCTTACAGCACGTTGCGTTCACCAGCTTCTCGTTCGAAGCGTTGTTAAAATTGAGAACCGCGACTCGTTGGCCTGTCGTATTCCGTAGCAAAGACCACGAAGACGACGACGATGAAATCGAATCCATCGACGCGTTTTGCTGCTGCTGTCCTCCTGTGTTTAACGTATCCACCGATTTTTTCGGTTCAAACACAGCCACCACAAAATCCAATCGATGTAGACACAGAATCCAAATTTAATGGAACGGAACATGATTTTGCACGTTGAATGACATTTTTATATCACAACTTATTTTATTGCGCATAACACTGAGAACAACCGAAATCACCTCCACGAAGACTCGAAAGAAACTAATGGCTACTTCAATTTATTTTATCGCCGAGGGTGAGACGTAATTTACATCCCACGCATATATAATTAGGGAACACCTGTGTTTTCAAACAACTAGAGAGAGATAAACAGGTTAGAAAAGGATGTATTTTAGGATCCGACTTGTTTAGCTCTCGAGGCTATCTTAATTAAATCCACCCGTTGTGCCCTATGCATATATAATTAGTCAACACCTGCACTTTCGATTATCGAGAGAGATAGTCTGGTTAGAAAGGACATAATTTCCTGTTCCAACTTGTTTGGTATTCTCTCTAGGACTGTTAATAATCCCACCCGCAGGGCGGCTGGAGGCGACGTCAACGACAGGTAATTATAGCCGGCCATCTTGCATATCATTATCAAATATATCACAATTCTAATCAAAATCACCGCCTTAACGACGTTCCACCTCATCGAGAGGCGGCGAATTATCCAATCATCGCACTCTTATCAACAAGTAGTCAAAAGATGACCCACTCACAAGATGGCAGGGTCTTGCTGGCGGCCATCTTACTTCATCAAGGAGGGCGACGGAAAGGGTTGAACCAATTACGCCTCAACAAGTACCGAGAGTAATTGAAAAATGTACAAAGCATGCACACATGTAGGTACTGCATGTACCGCCGCAACCACTCTTTTCGCACTTGCAACTACACGCCGTGTACTTATCGCAATTGCGTGTACAGAGAGTATGTAATTTTGTCCCAATCAATTTCACCCACACCAAGTACCGAGGGCAATTACCACATGTACAGAGACCAATTACAATTATGCATTCATATACCTATATACAGAGTGTACCGAGAACAATTATCACATGTACAAAGACTAATTACTTCATGTACTTGCGTACAGAGAGAATGTATGAAATTTTGATGGTGAATGCCCACATCTTTTCTACTCGCATTAAACCGGATTTATTATCATTATTTAAATAACGAACATATAATTTTGATGAGAGTAAATTTGATGACTTCTTTTCATACTTTTATACTTGGTGAATTGGCTTCAAAATCATTATCGCAGTTTGATTTTTAAATTCAGCTTTATCAAACATGATGGTTTTTCATCATCTTCCGTGAGCCTCGGATAAATGATACTTTAGACACACAACACAGACTCTTTCTGAATTCAGATTAAGTATATTTATTTCTGTCTATTATTACAATTGATGCCTTTCACATTTACTAGAAAAAATAGCAGTGATTGTATTGTTTTCTTGGTTAATCGCAAAACTACTGTTACATGCACTTCCTCTTTCTAATCCTCCACTGATGCAAATCATTGCTACATGTTTTACATACAAAATATGGACCTCATTATTTATTTTGTCTACCAACTAATCGCCAAAATAAGCTAAATAAATTTTGTTCGTAAACTCTGAAATAAATTGTTTCTATTTTCTTAAAAAGTGTATTCGCATAATAAAAATGTCAGTTTTATTTAGTTCTAAATGCAATGATTTTAATTAAATGATTTTTCACTAAACTAAACAATATAGAGCACAAGCAACTAAAACTGGCTAATTATATTAAACTTTGTGTTTGAAATGTGTTTAAAAAGCGTTTACAAAAAAATAAAATAAACCCGTTGTTACGTAACATAAATTATAATTTTAAGGTTGAATATAAAATAAAGAAAATTATGCAGCGTTAATAAGTCCACTAACGTAGTTATGTATTGCGGTGGGATTTTAGCTGCATTACGTAATAGACCACACTGAAATATGCGCTCAAATTTGAGTAATAATTAATTTGACATATAACTGCACAATGACGGTTATTATTTGGTGTGGATTTTCATACATGACATTAATATTTCTAGATCTATATTTTCCGGTTAATTAATAACGCATTAGTTTTGGAAACGAATTTTGGTAAACAGTAATTAATTGTTTATCAACAACTAATATTTAAGAATATAATAAAAACTTACGATGGATGTCTAACTTCCACCCATCCTCAATACCACTGCCAAGTATCAACTGTTGCTGTCCTCTACAAGAAAGGTATTTTCCTCCATCCTCGATTGTAGGTACGTAAGTAAGTATAGTTGATAGTAGTATTACTATCTGGACTTGTCTGAAATAAAAGAAAAATTATGTTTAAGAAAAGTAGCTTTTTAATTATTACCATTAAGAAAACATTATTTATTTATACATAAGAGGCACATCAGAGTTAATGTTTATTAGTAGCTTTTGTTAAAGTTTTCATTCAAACTTGCTGTTAATTCAGACCTTTTGTGCCTGGTAAACAACGTTTATGTGCTAGTTTTAAATACTAATTGTTTTTTCTGCTTTGTTTTTGTTTTTAATTTAAAAATAACTTTATTTTATACATCAAAATGTGTTTTTAAATGAAGATCAAGTTAAAGCGTTATAGTCATTTAAAAAACATTACAGAAACATCATAATAAAAGAAATAGTATTTAATGTCACCATAAATTTTAAATTATAATTTTAATTGGAGGCAACGTGAATAATAAACATAACGTTCGGGAAATGTGCACTTAAAAACTTTTAAATATGTTTACACCGGGTGTTTCAGATTGGTGTTTGAGGCCTTTTATTTTTATTGTAAGACATAATACTTTAAACCTGCTCTAAACCATTTACATATTTCTAAATGACCTGTTAAACTACATTTGATGATTTACTTAAGTCAGAATTATATTGTCGTATGTCAAAGTTTTGATAGTCAACTTTTTTTCAAATGACACCCTGTATATTTTGATGGATTCTGGTAAAGAATTTTTCTAATACAACCGGTAAACACTAATTTGTTAAGAGAAATCTGTGTTACAATTAGCAAATATTACATAATTTTAGTTTTTGTTTTGAATAGAGAGATTTTTTTAATTTATCTTTTGTTTTGTCTACTGAGTTAAAAATTGTTTTTGGTTTTTAATGACATTTTTTGTTTTCCCGATTTAGTGCATGATCAAGCAAAACATACGCAATTTGTTTGAATATGGTTCACGTAGCGTTTCAATAATAGATTTTGAAGTGTTGAAAATGCAAATTTAATCACGTTCCCGACCTAGGAATCAGGGTTCGGGTAGTAAAAGCCCATTAGGTAAACTTTTTATACAAGAGCTTTAAATAGCACTTTTGTATGTTTCATATAAGAGTACTTACAATTGGAAATTCTATCCTTATAAGTTTAACCCTATATTTAAAGTTTGTACCAAGTAAATTAGGTTAAAAAGTACTTTTAAATTTTTGTCTTGCTTTTTTTTTTCTGTTGCGTAATTGAATTTTTTAATATTTTAGCAAACAAAAATAATTAAACTTTTATAATAATAAGGTTTATGTAAAGCATCACTTAATTAAAGTTTCAATTTCATTTAATCTGGCTTTTAATATCAATGCATGTAGTTGTGAGTTTTTTATTATTATACCAGTCGGTGTTTACGGCCTTTTATTTTTTATTGTAAGGTTTAAATCCTATACCATATATGTTTGTTAATTATGTGTTATACTGCATGAGTTTAAGTCATTGAATTGATATTGAATTTCGTATAGCTGTAAGCTTTGTTCATATTACCTGTATGTTTTTACTTATTCTTGTAACTTTTAGTTTCCATGTATCGTAATTATACTTACTAGAAAATATGTATGCTTCGTGTCTTATTTACGTTACATTCAGTCTTCATTTGTTTTTATTGCACGACTTTTAATCATAGTGAATTTAATTACTCTATACTATTTTTCATAAAAACTTTATCCTATATATCTGTCATTTTATATAACTGTCATTTAAAAAAAAGTTGATTTTGGGAAGTTTGACATATGTCAATATGAAATATACCATGTGTCTCTGGCAAGACGCAACATAGGAATCTCACTATAGATAAAAATTAAATTGATCCACTATGGCTACGAAATTCTCGTATTGACGTATACGTTACAAATAATTGTTATTGCGTGTTCCTTCTTGTAGTATTCTCTAATTAAATTTTTAAAAATAAAAGTGTATACAAATTCCTAAGAAAGTTCAAATGGTTAAGTGGGTATACAGTGGTGAAAGCTATAGAAACACTTTTGCTTTGTTTGCTGCACCTTTCCGGATCAGCTAATTCCAAGTAGCAGTATAGTGATAAAATAGTACGACTATTTGAAGAAACCTGCAGTGTACACAAACGACCAAAACAGTTTCAACAAAACCAGAACATGGACAATGACTATGACGAAGAAATCAATGTAACTTTCTACTCTGCAACTCAACCCTAATATTAACATTCGACAAGTAAGTATCGACGGTGGTGTAAATAAGTGTGAGTTCATAAAATTTTTAAAAAAGCATAAATATAGGTCACATCATTACCCACATGACCAGCTAATATTCAGAACCGATACTGACAATAGGCAAGAATTTTGTGAAACATTAATGAAGATATGCAATAATGATATGAATTTTGTTAAGAATATTTGCTTCACCGATGAATGTGATGAATCTCAATGAAGCACCAAACAACCAAAACTTTCGTTATGTGAGCACCCAAAACCCTTATTTTTTGTACCAGCGCACATACAATATCCCCCCAAAAGTGAATGTTTCGGCTGACCATATTCTGTAATACCATAATAAGCCTAATTTTTATTGAAGGGACACTTACTGCGCAGAAGTATAGAGATTTGTTGATGCAGCAAAATTTACCCGCATTAGATCAAGTAGCTGAAGAAGATGTAGTTGTATGGTATCAGAAATATGGGTGTTCAGCACATAATGCAAATCAAATAAAACAACTTTTAAATGAAGCACTTTCTAGAACCTTGATTGGAAGAGGTGGGGAACTTACTCCGCTACCAAGATCACCAGACCTGTCTCCCAACGAATTCTTTTATGCCCTTACATATCTTTTCGAAGGTTTACACCGACAGACCGCACGACATAATTGAGTCTTAAAAAAATAAAATTGTGGATGTTTGCTTAAATATACCAGCAAATATATATATATATAATCGGTTTTCAAAACGGCTTGCGACGTTGTCCGATGCCCTACTTCCAACCTAGTTGGTCTTCGCAATCTTTGTCGTTTAGGTTTCTTACGCTCATCGCCTTTCTTATTCCCTCACTCCACGTTTCCCAACTTGTCCTCTTTCTTATCCTTCTTGGAAACCAGTTCATGATTTTCTTTGGCAATTGTTCGCTGTTTATTTTTTTATGTGCCCATACCAGATAAGTTGTTTTTGTTCTATATCTTGGAGTATTGTGCCCTCAATACCCATCCTTCTTTTACCTCACCATTTCTTATTGTATCTCGTCGTGATATTCTTGTAACTCGTCGCAAAGTGTCAATTTCTGTTGCTTCCAATTTTCTTTTACTTGTTTCGGTCATGCTCCATGTCTCAGATCCATATAGTAGACCACTTTTTTATTATAGTTTTCAGTATATCTGTATTTCTTTATTCATCATAGTCATGGATGATATAATAAAAGAAATAGATAAAAAAAGCCGTAAAATACATATTGAATATAATATCAGTATGCGCTTTTGCCGACGACCTGATGTTGTGTGCATCAAGAGAGCCGACTTGCAAGAACAACTGAAACTGTGGGAAGAACACCTAGAGAGAGAGAGAGAGAGAGAGAGAGAGAGAGAGAGAGAGAGAGAGAGAGAGAGAGAGAGAGAGAGAGAGAGAGTAACATGAAAATAAACACAAGTAAAACAAAAGTAATGGTAATAGGACGAGAAAACAAGAAACTTAACAAAAAATCAACCAAGAAAAACTAGAACAGGTAGAACAATATAAATATCTTAGAGTAATGATAGAAAGAAATGGAAATGTAAAAAACGAAATAAATAACAGGATCAGTTCTGCATCTAAAATATATCATGCCTTGAACAAAGCATTTGTAGCAAAAAAAGGAAATAAGTAGAAATACAAAAAATGACAGTGTACAAAACCATATTCAGACCAATATTAACCTACGGTAGTGAATCATGGGTCTTATCAGAAAGATTAAATGGCGAAGTTAGCGAGTGATGTGTTGAATGTGCGCTCTCCGAGTATTCAAGATTACTACTTTAAAAAGTGTAAGAAAAAAATATCTAACGCTTATATTCGTTGCATAAAACGCGCTTTAGTGTATCATAAAAGTTGTGCGCAATTAATACCGAATAAAGACAAATTATTCAAGTGAACTGTGTTGTGTGCATTATAAAACAGAGAATTTAGAAACAAATACGAACTTTGAAAATTCTTCTTGTTGTGACTCAAACCGACTTTCAATTAAGATGTTGAAAGAAGAAAATAAATTTTTATTAATCCAAATTAAAGACTTAAATGCAAAACTTGAGAAATTTAAAGCAAGTAAGGTCGTTACAACGTGTGATAACATTACCTTGACTGCATTAAAGAATGATATAATATCTACAATGGTCAATTTTAAAAAGCGAAATAAATACAAAACTGGAAAACATCACCGATAAAGTAAACGTTTATAAAAACAAAGTTTCGTTTGATACAGCTAATATTACCAAAGCAGATAAACAAACAAAAAGGTCATACAGCGATGTTGTAAAGAATAATGAAGTTATGATAATCGCACCTAAAATAAACCAAAAAGCGAATGCACATTAAAACAACTTCAAGAAATTATCAAACCCGAAAAGATTGAAGTAGGTATATCTTCAATTAGATGCTTAAAGGACGGAAAGGTAGCCTTGGGGTGCACGGATAAAAATGAAATATTAAAGTTACAAAATGAAGCATCACAAAAGTTGGCGCAAAGAGTACGTTATAAAAAAGTCAGTGTTACGCAAGCCAAGAATTAAAATTATAGGACTGTCTGAAGAAATGAACGAAACTGAACTCCTCGAATGCGTAAGAAATCAAAATCCAAACATAAAAAGAGTCTTTCTTATTGGAAGGTACTAGTTATAAAGAAAATGAAATCAAGATAAATGGCAATTGTAGAAGTTGACCCAAAAACTTTTTCCATGGGTAAATATAAAATGGGATCCTTGTGAAGTTTATGAACACGTAAACTTACTTTAAGTGCTATTCTTGTGGAGGTTTCAACCACAAAGCGGCGGATTGTCAAAACGAAAATTGTGCTTAAATTGCTGCAACAACGAACATTCTCATCAAAACTGTCGTAATGAAACTAAATGTGTAAATTGTTACAGAGCTAAAGTAAAACTCGGTTTATATTTGAAAGCAAATCACTCTCATTTTGACAGAAATTGCAGTGTCTATCTACGTAACCTAAAAATTCAAAAAACAGAACGGATTATGAAATATAGCAACTACAGGAAATCATTGCAGAGAGTCTACCTCACTTAGCACGCACAAATCACAAAGCCATTCTACCAATAAATGAACTACGGAAAACAACTATTATAATATCATTCATTAACGTACAATCATTAAAAAATAAAATTAATGAAATGGACGCATATCTACAATCAACTGGCCCCACCGTAGTTGGAATTACCGAACACTGCATGGTGCAAGACAAACTAAATATGCTAAAATTTGATAAATTCTGTAAACGGAAGGAGTTATTGTAGAAACAAAGGATATTGGTGGTGCTTTAATATTACGCAAAAATAAAACCAATTTCAAACAAGTAGATATTTCAAAACTAGGAGTTGAAAAAATAAGCGAAGTGTGTGGTATTTATTTAAGTGACTTAATATTTCAGTTTACCGTTCACCCAGTGCGGATTTTAAAACATTTTTAAATATTTTACATTCGGTACTAATTATCCTTAAGACCGGTAAGTGCTGGACAGTTATAGGTGGTGATTTTAATGTTAACTTTAATATCGACGATGAGCGTACTTCTTCGTTATGTGGTTAATGCATAGCTTTGGATTAGGAAAAACTGTGTCTGTTAACACCCGCAAGAATAATTGTCTAGATAACATTTTTTTCTTCAAGCGTGCTAAAATATGAATTTTACTATACCGCATTGAATATATAGAACGACTATTATTTTACGCCGTACAATAATATTATTATTTTACGCTCGATTAGTAACTTAGTTTGCCGGTAGAGGTATTAGCACTTTTAAGCAGAAATGCCATTTAAAATTTAAACTTTTAAAAATGTCGCAAATTGAAGGAACTCCACCTAAAATAAAACAAATCGCCGATGCCTTAGTTGAAAATTTGATCCCCAACAAATCGCGCAAAATATATGATTTTGCTTACAATAAATTTTTGAAATGGGCGCAAGAAAATAATATAATCAATTACACAGAAAATGTTATGTTAGCGAATTTTTCCCATTTGGCGGAAACTATGAAAAGTTCGTCATTATGGGCACAATATTCCATGCTAAAGTGCCAATTAAATATTAAACATGACATAAACTTAAAAATTACGCAAAATTAATTTCCTTCTTGAAGCGCCAGCTGATGGGTATCAACCAAAAAGCAAAAGTTTTCTCAAAAGAACATTTTAATAACTTTTTACAAAATGCGCCAAACAATGAATATTTGGTCCATGAAGGTAATTTCAAATATAACTTTTTCAATCGCTAAAGTAGATACTATTTTCTTAGATCGTATTAATATTCGGAGTTAGTGGGGCATGTCGTTGCGACGAACTAGTCAATTTAAGAATACAGGATATCGAAGACCTGGAACGTATAATACTAGTAAAAATTCCTAATACTAAAACAAATAAGTCACGGACATTTACCATAGTTGGAGATTTTTATTTAAATTTATGTAGAAAATATATGACACTTCGACCTAATAACATCAACATAACAAGATTCTTTTTAAAATACCAAATGGTAGATGCCACCGTGTCGTTATGGGATACATAAAATTTCAGGTATACCAAAACAAGTAGCAACTTTTTAAAACTACCTAATCCAGAGGAATACACTGGTCATACACTGCGACGAACCTCAGCTACATTGTTAGTTGACAATGGTGGAGACATTACCACTCTAAAAGACACGGTGGATGGAAATCTAACAATGTAGCTGAGGGATACATCGAAGACTCCCCTTTCAAACAAACGTGAAATTGCCAATAGAATATTAGGGTGCGATGAAGGTAACACATCTACCGTAACATCAGGTGATCTTAACAGGCCTAGTACTTCTTCACCGCAACATCGAGCATATCCCAGTCAAGTGAATATGAAATCCATCACGACTATAATGACGTCAATGTCAGTTCTAAAACAGCAAGTAGTGGATTAAATATTATTAACTCGACATTACAAAATTGTACCTTTAATATTACTATAAATAAGAAATAGGTATTTTTCCACTATATAGTTACTACAAAAGAATGTTTGTTTTAAGTTTTCATCTGAAATAAGAGTTAATTATTATTATTGTTGTATTGTTAAATAATTATAGCTTTCTTTCTTACTCTACAAATTAATACAAAATTTTCCTTTTACAAACCGTGTTAATACACACAACAAAAATAATGTTGTTTGACAGTCATGTTTGACAGTTGTAAAGTTGAGTTAACGCTGTTGCCTATTCATTCTAAAACCACCTCAATTATTTCAAAAATTTGGTTTTTTTTTCGCTTGAAGACAAAATAGTATATGCTACACGGAGTCGAACGCCTTTTTGTGTTTCGCAAAGTGACTTTGCGGCCTCAGCTGCGCTTCGGCCGCAATACCTTCGCTCAACACAAAAGAATGCGTTCTACTTCTAGTAGCATAATATACTATTCTAACTAATACACCAAATATTTTAACGTCGCAGTATCAAACTTTGGTTTTCCGATCACATGGGAATTGAATTTGAATTTGTAATTGACGTCAAAACAAAGCGCCAAGTTTTTCCTATTAAATATCGTCCTATAACTAAATTGGGTGCATACAAATTTTATAAATATGTTAGATTTCATAATTGGAACTTTATAAATGACCAACATTTATGCAGTAATGTAAAATGTTCTATGTTTTTACATACTTTACAAAACTAGATGTAGAATGCTTTTCCTATAAAAACCTTTACTTGTAAAAAGTCCATAAGCTTTAATAATTGGTTTAACCAAAATCTAAGTTTAATGAGAAATCATCTTCGATTATTAAATAAATTATGCTATAAACACAATACCTAGAAATAAGGCAACAAAGAAATGTGTACCGAAATAAATATAGTCACGCGTTAAAATTCTACAAAATTGAAGCAAATGACAAGTTTATTAATGAAACACACATTTTACTTTTGTTAATGAACATAATAATAAGCCCAAAGCTTTATGGGAAATCGTTAATAATCTAAGACCTTCTAACAAAAAAGAACCCAGGGATGTACCATCACTGCAAATAATTTTAACAACTACTTTTCTAACATTGCTGAAGAAATCATATCTAATATACCACCATGTACTGAAGACGAAGTAAAACGGTTTTTAACTCAATGAAGAATTTTACCAATGTAATAGGAAAAGCCCAATTTAAGTTTTCACCTGTTTCTTGTGTATATGTTAGATCAGCAATACATAAACTAAAACCAAGTAAAAGCTTAGATATTTATCACTTAAACTCAAACTTAGTTAAGTCTGTGACTAGTTTAATAGTTTTACCTTTAACGAAACTTGTAAATCTCTGTATTGCAAGTTCAATTTTTCCGGATGTTTTAAAAATATGCAAGGTTGTCCCTTTACTTAAGCAGGGAGACGCAAATGAATTAAACAACTATCGACCTATTTCGTTAGTTCCAATATTATCGAAAGTCTTAGAAAGTATTTTTTACGAACAACTACTTGCATATTTTGAAACTAATAATTTATTGTATAATAATCAATGGAGATTTTGTAGAGGAAAGTCAACGGTAGATGCAGTGTTAAATTTTATCCATGACTTCATTCGATCGTTCGAAAGTAAAAATTTTATGTATGCTTCCTTCCTAGATTTAACTAAAGCTTTCGACTGCGTCTCATCTGAAATTCTGTTAAAGAAATTACTGTGTTATAACGTCAGTAAGAACAGTTGCGCTTTAATTGAATCTTTCTTACCAACCGCATGCAATGTGTCATCAGAGACGGTATCTCATCTGAATTCGTCCCGATTACCCATGGAATACCACAAGGTTCAGTACTGGGACCATTGTTGTTTCTAATCTTTATAAACGACATGCCTGTATCAGTACACCCTCAAAAATCTATACCATTTGCTGACGATACTATGACTTACTGCAGTGACTTCTTTTTGATAAAGTTGTATCAATTAACAACGAAACGCAGTCGCAAGCCATATGATTTTAGGTTTAAGATTTTAATTCAAACAATTTTGCTTTACATACAAAATTTCTCGGAATTCACATTGATTATAAATTAAGTTGATTCAACACGGTAAAACAGTAACGAATAATTTAAACAAATCGTTGTTTCTTCTTAGAAATTTAAAAAACTGCTTGTCTTTGCAACTTTTCCATGTATGTATATTTTCAAATGCTTAAATACATTAAAACAAATTTAAACCAGTTTGATACGCACAACCATCATAACTACTATACACGCACAAAAATAATATTGTGCCACAATTTAATAGAATAAATGTAAATAAATAAATCAGCGAGGCAGACCAAGGAAAAAGTGGAATGATTCAGTGGTAGACATCTTTAAGAAGAAAGCGATTACATGCCCGGAAAATGACAACAAATAAAAAGAATGGACTAAGTTCGTATATGCGTAGAAGAATAAGAAATGAGACTATATACTTACCTTACACCCTACGGTAGACAAAGTTGGATTATATATAAATATATATATAATAAAAATCTTGTTTGTTGATTTTTGGTAAAACCTGAAATAGAAAGTCAAAAAGATATAGCAAATTAAATAATTTAAACCACAAAATCCTTTACGTTCCCATTATTCATAAAATTCTTGGAAGATTTAAGTATTATGTCTAACAGTTTGCACACAGATCTGCAATACAAGAGAAGAAACGAGTCATTTAACCTCAAATTCAATAAGAACAGGTTTTATGCAAAAGTATTTCATTATGAGTAAGCTATTATAAAATATGAAAATAACTGAACATTTAGTTACCAGTTTAGGATACATGGAGGATGGTAATACATATATATATATATATATATATATATATCTAATACTTTGTTAGTGGTTTCTTATTGCTGAGTCTGATACACTTTTCCTCTGTAAATTTTCTTCAACATGCTGCTTTCCGAGCACTTGCGGTCCGAATATTTTGATTTCCTGACCTATTGTTCTTTTGATGTATTATATACTTTATATAGTTTGTCTTTACAGGACTGGTTACCGATTATTAATACAATTAAATGGTCATAATGTCCGACAAATTAGATGCTGTTATTTGCAGTCCGGACAGCCCAAAACAAGGTTATGTTTTTGCTCGGAAAAGCAGCAGTTTTGAGAAAAGTCGCAGAGAGAAAGTGTGTCGTAAAATCACAAAATACTTAATTTTTACAAAGTTAAAGAATAATATTTACATTTGAAGGAAGATTAGACATTCTACACTTGCTATTCTCTCCTTCTAACTACGAAAATGCCGTAAGTATAGTATAAGATCAAATATACTTAAAATCAAATTTTTCTATAGCAAAAATCGTATTTGCAACTTGACAGAGTCACACGATATATGGTTGTTTACGATTAAAAATAAGCGCAATAACCCTTCATCATGAACATACCCCCGGCAAATTGAAAATTTGACTAAATTTACAATTTAAGAAAAATAACTAAAGCTATGCAAACCATTATTACATAAAGAACTATTGTACAAAGCAGTTTGTGAAATACAAACAAATCTTAATACTAGAACGCACATCATCTCCACATCATGCGTCTATGGGCAACGGACATGATTGTTGCGAAAGATCGTCGAATTGTACCATTAGGCGTTTTAATTGTGGCAACACGATTGACACCATCTGGACCGGAATGTACTTGAACCACTCTGCCTAGCTTCCATTGAAGGGAGGCAAATTGTTGTCCTTTATTAGTACTAAAGTATTCACTTCCAAAGCTGAGTGATGCGATTTCCATTTGTGTCTTTGCTGCATCTCTGATAAATATTCACGACTCCATCTCTTCCACAAATGTTGATGCATTTGCTGAATTCTTTGAAAATTAGACAATCTCGTCTCGGAAATTGAAGTTACGTCTGGATCGGGAGCTGCAACCAATTGTCTTCCAACCAGAAAGTGTGCTGGGGTTAAGGGTTGAAAGTCATTTGGATCGGATGAGATAGGACAAACAGGTCGTGAATTTAATGTAGCTTCCACCTGAGAAAGCAAAGTGCTAAGCTCTTCGTAGGTTAGCAAACAATTACCAATCACCCGTTTTAGGTGAAATTTACATGACTTGACACCCGCCTCCCATAATCCACCAAAGTGTGGGCTATAGGCCGGTATAAAATGCCAGGTAATTCCTTCACAAACTGCTGAATTAGAAATGGAATTACCTTGCTCTTGTAAGAATTTACCAAATTCTTGCAGGATTGAATTTGCACCAACGAAATTCTTTCCGTTGTCGGAATAGATGTGAAGTGGTTTACCCCTACGTGAGGTACCTTCGAAAGAAAGTATGAAAGATTCTGCAGATAAATCTGTAACTGCTTCGATATGAAGTGCCCTGGTGGCCAAACAAATATATAAACATATATATGCTTTTGAAACTTTAGAACCTCGACCTTTCCTATCCTTAACTAGGATTGGCCCAGCGTAGTCAACACCAACATTACGAAAGGGAAAGGAAGGTTCCACTCGCGCAAGAGGAAGATTTCCCATAATAGGTTGCACAAACCTTGGTGAAGCTTTAAAACACTTCATACAGTTGTAAACTATTTGTTTAGTTAAGTTCCGGCCAGAAGTGATCCAAAATTTCTCCCTCAGAGACGATAATAATATTGAGAACTAGCATGTAAAAGCCTTACATGCTCCCGTTGGACTAAAATTTTAGAAAGGTGATGTTTGCCCGATAAAAGAATAGGATGCCTTTTGTTGTAAGAAAAGGCGAGTTTTGAAGACGACCACCTACTCGAAGAATTCCATCAGAATCCATAAAAGGAGTCAAACTCAACAGACGCGAATTGTTCTTTAACATTTTGTTTTCTTTGAGAAGTTTGATTTCATCAGGAAAGATTCTGATTGTACGATTTTTACTATCACCTTTAAAGAATTTTCCAACTCAATTGAAGTAAGAGAACCTAGCAAACGCAGCGGTTTAGAATGAAGACAGTTGTAACGAAAACGTAAGCAGTATGCCATAATTCTTTCCAATCTTGACATACACGAAAACTTAGAAATACAAAAAGGGGTTCGGTAACAACAAAATTTTTCGATAATTCCATCAATTCAGGAACCTCAGCAACCTCTGAGTCGAATTGTGGCAGCAAGAAATGTCATCGGCAAGCCAAGAAGGTCCATGCCACCAAAGTGATGATTCTTTTAGAGCTTGAGGAGTAATTCCTCGTGACAACAAATCTGCAGGATTTGATTTTGTCGAACGTGACGCCAAATAGCATTTGTCGTAAGCCCCTGAATGTCGGCAACTCGATTGCGGACGAACGTTTTAGAGTGTGAGGAGTAGATTTCAACCATGCCAAAACGATAGTTGAATCCGACCATAAGAAACAACGAGAAAGAGAGATCCAAAGCTTTCAGTACTTTAGCCGTAAGCTTAGCCAGAAGTAGCTCCGCAGAGCTCGAGTTTAGGAACGGTCAAGGATTTAAGCGGAGCGACCTTTGCTTTCGCGCACAACAAACTAACTTGGACTACACCTAGTTCATTAACAGATCGAAGATATATGCTTGCGCCGTAGGCTGAAAGTGATGCGTCGCAAAATCCGTGAAGCTGAATATCTGAAGGGTTTTGACAAACGGCGTGTCTAGGGATTTCCAAGTCATTTAACATATTAAGATTAGAGCGATATGTGGTCCATTTGGACTGAATGTTGCACGGAACAATGTCGTCCCACGACAACTTTTCCAACCACAAACCTTGAAGCATTATCTTTGCATCAATGGTACATGGTGTGAGCAAACCGAGCGGGTCAAAAATGCGAGCTATTTCCGATAAAATAACTCTTTTCGTTATTTTTCTGATACCTTGAATGTTGAAATTGAATACATGAGACAGTCGATACCAAAAGACCAAATGAGACCTAGAGTTGAAGTGTGACCATTGGGGTCGAACTTAAGAATGCCAGGATGTAACTCAGATTTGGGAATATAAGCTAGTGCCTCCGGATTGTTAGATATCCACTTGCGAAGCTTGAAATGACCTGAGTCTAGAACGTTAGTTAACTGAGAACAAATTTCCTGAGCTTCTTGAATGCTGTTGACACCAGTAAGAAGGTCGTCAACATAGAAATCATTCTTAATTATTTTTGAAATGTTAGGATGAGAATTTTCACAATCAATTCCCATCTGAAACAAACAACGAATGGCCAGGAAAGATGCACAGGCTGTGCCGTAAGTGACAGTGTTCAAGTCGTATGATTTGATTTCATCTGCAGGAGAAAACGCCACAGAATTCGTTGCAGAGGACGTTGCGAAGGTACGACTAACACTTGCCTATACATTTTCTCCACGTCTGCAGCTAGCACAAACGAGTATTTTCGAAAACGGACTAAAATAGCGAAAAGATCTTGTTGGATATTAGGACCAACCATTTGGATGCTATTTAGTGATGAACCATTCGTGGTTCCTGTGAACCATTGAATACAACTCTAAGTTTAGTTGTCAGACTATCTTCCTTTAGAACTCCGTGATGTGGGAGATAATACTGAACGCTAGTAATGTTGAGGTTAGATAAAGACATATGTCCTAACTCTAGATACTCCTTCATAAATGCTGAATACCGATTTGAAAAGTCAGGATTGGCTTGAAGACGCCGCTCCAGCGAAAGTAATCTCTTTGTGCAATTGCAAATGAGTCACCTAGAGTCTGAGGATCATGTTTGAACGGAATTGAAACTACAAATCTACCCTCCGCATTTCTGTAAGTATTTTTGAACAAAATGCTCCTCGCAAGAATTTTCTTCTCTAGAAAGAAGTTTATCCGTAGGATAACTTTCGATTTCCCAAAATCGAGACAATTGATCAGACATACTAGTGATACTCGCATGACATTGTACTTGCTCTGGTAATTTAGCACTAATTGGACCAGATATGACCCAGCCAAGTCGAGTATTTTGAAGGATTGGTAGATCAGTACCTAACTGTATTTGTCCGACACAAAGCAATTCAAAGAAAATTGGAGAACCAATCAACAAATCAATTCTCCTTGGTTTGTCAAAAGAAGGATCAGACAAACGAATATGATTTGGAATACGAAATTTGGTAGAGTTCACTCGAAAAGATGGTATCACTCCAGTAATTTCGTTTAACACGAAGCACGAAAGATTTCGCTTGTATGAAGAGTCATGATCTCTTATTTCTAACTCACATCTAGATTGTATATGAGAAAGGGATCCATTCAGACCTGCCACAGAGATATTTACCTTATGAGTTTGTAAACCTAATGTTTTGCACAAATCTGAACAAACGAAATTTGATTGACTGCCCGAATCAAGCAGAACACGAACGGAATGAAGATTACCAGCGGAATCGAGAATGTTACAGGTCGCTGTTGGCAAAAGAACTTTGAAAATGTTTGAACAAGAGCTGATACACTTGGCCCAGGTTCTGCCGAACTTTGTTCTTGCGTGACTTGCTCGGATGGTTTGTCATGCAATAACGAATGGTGTTTCCCTTTACATGTACGGCAGGCGAATTTGGAATTGCATTGAGACTGTATATGGCCTTTGCATAAACAATTGAAACAGGCCTTGAGTTCTTTCACCTTTGATGACCTTTCCTTTGGTGACAATTTTATGAAAGTTTCACATTTCGATAAGTAATGGCTTTGATTGCACAGCAAACAAGTAGGGCCACTTACAACGAATGATTTTGAATGTGACTTGGAAATGTCTGTGTTCACTTTGGTCGGTTTTGAATTTTCTAAGCTATCCAGAAGATTGGCTTGCTTAGTTAAGAAATCTTTGAATTCCTTTAATGAAGGTAGCTCTGAAGTGGATTTGACACGAAAAGTTTCCCATTGACGCGATGTAGTGGGATCTAATTTTTCTGCCACAATATGAACTATGAACGTTTCGAACAACTTTTCTGAATTTGCGAACGAATAAAGCGCTGTCACATGCTTGAACAAAGAATCATTAATTTTTCGAAGACTGACAGCTGATTCTTTTGTTAATGCTTTCAAACCCAAGATTGATTTCAGATGATTTCGAATTAATAATTTTGGTTGATCATATCTGTCAATCAAAGTTTGAAAGGCAATTTTGTAATTATCAGCAGAAAACTCCAGTGATTTTATTACTTCTGCTGCAGCCCCTGACAAGCTGCCTTTTAAGTAATGCAACTTCTGAATATCAGATAATTCAGAATTCTCATTTATTAAATTTGAAAAGATAGATTTAAATTCGGACCAATTTTCCAAATTGTCACCCGAAAAGTTGGGAATAACAATTTTTGGAAGATTGAATCCTGGAGTTTTATGTAAACAATTACTTGAATGTCGAGAATTAATTTCTGAATTGGGTGAACTACGCCCTGAATTGATTTGGTTACCAACTGGATTAACGTGCGAACTTTGAATAAACTCCTCTGCTTCCGCAATTGTATGAAAATAAGAGGTTTCGAATTCTCCATAATCTTTTTCTGCAGCATCTACATCGGTTGTAGCCTGCATTATTTCGGTGTGATTTGTTTCATATTCAGATAGAAGTGATAAAGCGATATTAAGCCTTTTTTGCAACTCTAACAATTTTATTTGGGGTATTTGAGTGGTATCAGTGAAGCTATTTTTTAGCTTCTCCAAATGAGTTTTGAATCTGGTTAATTTCCCTTTAACAACAGTACGATTTCGAATTAAAGCTTCCATTATGAAACAAAACAACGAATTGAATGTGGAAATGAAAATGCAACGTTAAAGAATCTTATCTTATTGAATAAATGAACTGAACTTGATATGCTGAGATTGTAGGTGCAATTCAATCCCACGCAGAACTTGGTAACTCGAATGAAAATGCAACGCATATGAATTTTATCACGAACTTTAACCCGCACGACGCTTTCCAAGGTGAAAGGAATGAACAAGATATTTAACGAAAATTATGGAAAAAGGGATGCACACTTACTTGAATTATATCTTGAACGAACGATTGCAGGACCTTCCCTTGAAACGAAGATGTACGCCGGCCGGCTTCGATTGCTTGCACGTTGGTCGATTGAAAATCACGTCGATCACTGATCAGGCTCGATGAACCATGTTTACGATTAAAAATAAGCGCAATAACCCTTCATCATGAACAATGGTTTATACAGTATAATACTTTTTTATGTTAAAAAATAAAAGAGACATAGTAAGGGATCTATATCTTTTTTTTTGCGGTAAGATTGTCTTTCTTCCGCGGCTTTCCCGTACTTCTTTTGCCTGCTAGTGATTTGTGTCGTGCCGATTTAACTATTCTTTGTTTGTCTATTCTGTTAATGTGCTCGTTCCATTCTTGTTTTTTATATAGTGGCTAATAGTTAAAGTTTTCTACTTTACATGTTCTTCGTATATCTTCACTTTTTTTCTATTTATTAGTGCTTTTTCAGCAATTCTTCGTAGCATTTTTTATTTGGCCTGTCTTTGGATCTTCTTTTTGTTTTTGATGTATCTGAACCGGTTGTTGCGGTATATGTTATTATTAGTCTTATCACAGATTTGTAAATTACTGACTTCACTTCTATCCCAATCTGTTTGTTTTTCATAACGAATCATTCAGGAATGCTGGTATTCTTAATGCTTTTTTTCTATTTTGGGTCGCTTACAGAGCTATAAAAGCACCTTAATGAGTTCTTTTATATAAAATTGAGTTCTTTTATAGTAATAGAACAATTTTTATTCCAAACGGTGGTAAGACTGATTTGATATTAAACGTCAAAGCTGTCGTTACGTTCAGCGTGCGTTAATTTAAATCGTAATTAATGTTCAGTACATTTATTTATCTACTTATTTTTTATTTCCACTCATTTTTTTTAAATTAAACGTATGATTAACTAGCATTTGTACCAAAATGGGGAATATGGAAAGATCTGACTTTAAGAGAACATTTTTGTCTTATGTAATTTTTTCTAACTACAAAGATAAATTATTTTAACACAAAATTTGATTAATTTTCAATGATAGAAACTTACATTAAAATGTTCACAGCAGAAAAACGTAGATTTTGACTTTAACATATCGTTTCTTACTGCCTTAAACTACCTAGATTTCCCAATTATTAAAATTGTAAGTATTAGTTGTTTGTTTAATGTTAATTTTACAATCAAATTCGCGACGTTTATTTTTAAGCCCATGAAAAATCCCTCATTTGTAGTAGGCGAAACGTCGGCGTGTTAAATATTAGTCGTTGATTTGACCTATAGTACATAAAATGTAAGAAGTCCGTTTTCAGATTAGCGCATATATTCTGCTAATACGTACGAATATACTTTGGTCTTTGTTACACGTATTGTATAAACAAGACAAAAGATATATAGAATGTTTGTTAGCGCTGCGGGCGGTGAACTAACACATACATCCTACGTTGAAATGGATTTTCCATTTAAGTACCTGTATTAGAAGAAGACGGCATTATAAAGCGGCACGTTGCACCTACTTACAAATATCGACCGCAAGTTATGATGATCCAGTGGTACTACAAATTTTATATTTATTTTTCTCAAATCGTACCACATAAATGTTATGCAGGTAAGTAACCTGTATATCTATTTTTAAACAAACGAATTAAAGAAAGAATCATTTATTTAAAATATGAATAAAGCTATTGTTACAGCAAACATTAAAATAATTATAATGATATAAACATTAAACTTACTGAAGTATCCTACGTACACAATTAACAATAGATTAGGTACCTATTAGATATGTTATTCCAGTATAACTTTCTCTATTAGTTAATTACGTGTATTTAGTAGGTAATTATAAATAATATAAATCTAACAAGGGGAGAAATTTTGTTTAGTTACTTATAATACGTTTAGATACGTACATCGTACTTCAAAAATTAAAAATGCCCGGAAAGTTTTTAAACGAACGTAGTCAAGAACTAATTTGTAACGTATACGAATACTTCTGCCGAGAAAGAGATAATTTTGCTATTTTGGAAAATGTTGAAGCAGTGATAAAAAGAACGTGTAGTGCTCTAAAAGTTTGTGAGAAAACAATAAGGAAAATTATTTTGAGTAAACGAACGGGTACTCCATTACCAACAAGGATTAAAAGATCCTGTAAAAGCCTAAAACTAGAGACATGTCCGAACCATTAAAACATACAATAAGAGATACTGTTTATGACATGTACGCGAAAAAGGAACATGTCACGTTGCAAAGAGTTAAAAATGTATTGCATGATAAGGGATTATTGGAAGCATCACTACCAACTATACGTAATATTTTACGAAGCATTGGATTTAAACATAAAAAGACTGCAACCGCAGAGCACTTTGCGAAAAAAGATGTGGCATTCGCAAGGTACGATTTTTAAAAAATTATATCCCACAATATGCAAAAAGAATCGCCTCTACCGGTCGTGTTTCTAGATGAAACCTGGATATTTAATAAAGGGTCAGTGAAAAGGTCTTGGCAGGACGATACTCCAAAGTCTGTAAAGAATACACAGTGTTCTTCAACTGGGAAAAGATATATAATTTCTGCATGCTGGTAATTCAAGTGGTTTCATTGAAGATGCAGTTTAATATTTGCCGCAAAATCAAAGTCATCAGATTATCATGACAATATGGATGCAACAGTTTTTTCGAAAGTGGTTAAAGGAGCAGTTACTACCAAAGTTAAGCGAACCATCTATAATCGTGATGGATAATGCACCATATCATTCTCGTCTTGTGGTAGACGGATGCCGTCTTCTAGCTGGAGAAAATTAGAGATACAAAAGTGGCTACAAACCAAAAATATACCCTTCGCTGACATTGATTTAAGGATAGATCTTTTGCATCTTGCTAAGCAACTTATAAAAGTGAAAAATACTACGTAGTTGATAACATTATTTTAGAACATGGTCATTTTATTCTGAGATTACCTCCATATCACTGTCAATTTAATGCCATTGAAAACATTTGGGGAATTTGCAAAATCATATTATAATAAAAACATTGGTAGAGATGGATATTCTGACAATAATGTACTACAAATGTGGGAAGAGTCTTTAAAACAGTGTGACGGTGATATTTAGAAAAAAACAATTTTGCATGCTGAAAAACTTATATCGGATGGATGGTCACGTGAAAAAGTGCTAGATGTATCGGTAGAACCGTTAATAATTTCTGTCGGTGGTAGTGATACAGAAGACAGTTATTTGGATTATGACGACAGTGAAGTTCCTTTTTAAGACTGCACTTATTTAGTGATTAATTTAATTCTAATTAATTGTATAGGTATTTATTGAAATAAGTACCTATTATTTTTATGTTTACTGTAGCAATGATAAACCAAATTTCGCCCTTGTTAGATTTATATTATTTATAATTACCTACTAAATACACGTAATTAACTAATAGAAAAAGTTATACTGAAATAACATATCTAATAGGTACCTAATCTATTGTTAAATTGTGTACGTAGGATACTTCAGTAAGTTTAATGTTTATATCATTATAATTATTTTAATGTTTGCTGTAACAATAGCTTTATTCATATTTTAAATAAATGATTCTTTCTTTAATTCGTTTGTTTAAAAAATAGATATACAGGTTACTTACCTGCATAACATTTATGTGGTAGTTGATTTGAGAAAAATAAAAATAAAATTTGTAGTACCACTGGATCATCATAACTTGCGGTCGATATTTGTGTAAGTAGGTGCAACGTGCCGCTTTATAATGCCGTCTTCTTCTAATACAGGTACTTAAATGGAAAATCCATTTCAACGTAGGATGTATGTGTTAGTTCACCGCCCGCAGCGCTAACAAACATTCTATATATCTTTTGTCTTCTTTATACAATACGTGTAACAAAGACCAAAGTATATTCGTACGTATTAGCAGAATATATGCGCTAATCTGAAAACGGACTTCTTACATTTTATGTACTATATTCGAATAAAAAAGCTCTGACTATAGGGCACAGTTTTGCAGAAGTTTATATTTAACACGTTCCACTTGGAGTAATAACAATCAATTAATGAAACACTTTGTAATAAAGTAATTTAATATTTTCGTGCTATTCACATGAAATATTCAACATATTACAACAACTTGAAAACAGTAAAAGAAGCAAGTTTGTTTTTATCACCATGTCAAAGAGTGGCATTCTCGTTTGATTTTAGTTCTGCGCAATTTTAGATATAGAATCCAATTTCAAATAAAAATTATATCAACCGCTACAATACTGTAAAATTTAATACGACGCATGGGATCATAGTAATATTTAGAAGTCAGTATCAAATTAGAAATAAAATGTTATTAGTATAAAACAAGTAATTATAAATTCGATCGTTATTACTAATGCATACAATATAAAATTGTTAATTGATATCATATTTATGACAGTGAAATTCTCATTATTAACGTATTACGTTTTACAAATTTATGTTTGTTATGCTTTTCGCTGTAAATAAGTTTTCCATTATTCAATAAAAAATTAATTAATTAAATAATATTTTTTACTTTAAATGTTAATTGATTCAAATGAATATTAACTACGTTTCAAGTAGTTTTAGCTTTTCCGAAAATTAGAAATCTTGCATGTGTGGGGCACTTTGCTCAATTATGCAGCTACAAAATAGTTATTTAACAAACGAGTGTATTAATAAGGACGATTACCAATCGAGAATTTTAACGTGTAAGCAAAACAAAAGTGTTAATTTTGAGATTGTTAATCGGCCTTTATTTTCCGAGTTAGTTACACAACTTTTCCGTCGACAGTACTTTGTAATTTCAATTAAGTCATGTTTTAATAATTTTAGAAAAAGTAAGCTATTGTAAACGCACCTTTGAAAAGCACGTTTTGTGAACTCACCACTACAATATAAATAATATAACCTAACTTTCGTCTTTTCTACTTTTTGTGAGCTTTGTTTTTGGTAATTCTTTTACTTATTCGGTTTTGTATCGATATTCTGCCAATAGTGTTTTAACACTAAGTCACTTAGTTGATGACACCACAAAGTGTATTAAATTTTTTGTAAGAACGGATTGGTGTTTAATCAAAATAATGGTTCACCTACAAAGAGAACACCAGAAGTTGTTAACAATGTTTGACAAATCATGGACAAAACCCAAATACATTTCTACGTTGGCTGTAACAAGTTGAACATTCTATAATGACTTGTCACATCATACCATATTCACATTCTTACCGTGTGCAAGCAGTCATTACTTTTTTTTTATTTTTCTTACAGGCCTACTTGAAGAATTTAACTTGTTACGGTTTTATTTTATAAACCGAGAAAACGTGTCGTGAGCAATATGTTACACAAAATGCAAATCTAGAAAACGTATGTCGAGATTAAATCGTTGCGACAAAAAGTCGTATTTGGCGCGCATTTTACAAATTTTCGATGGGTTGAAAATATATATCGATTTAGATTTACGAGACGAATGCCGAAATTTTGTCTTTTACGTTCCTGCTTGAGTTTAGGAAATTGTTAATTAAAACTACACAAATAGTTTAAATGTGTTAAAAGATTTCTAATAACAATTGGTTAAGTTATATTCGTCTAAACCTACCGTAAGAACTCGTTCTTTTCTCTTTTTCTTTGTACAAATTTTAAATGCCGCGTGTTTTTCGACCCGATAAATTGCCATGTGTAAATGATATATGTACACCGAGTGTTCTATCAGCTAATCTTCAATTGCAACGTTAACACTACGAATTGTGTTAAAGCTTATCTGTAAATCCGGTGCGTTATTCATCTTGATTGCTTGTTATTAAGCGAGATACTGCTTAAACATACGTAACGACATCCGACAGTCTTTCTCTTTTTTTCCTCTCCTATTACTATAGAAATTTATAATTGTCACCAACCTCTTTATGGTTAATTATTGTGTCAATGTTTGATCTAGTGTATCTCGTTTTAAGATTAACTAAAACTTTTGATCTCCTGTTGGTCGGTTTTATTTGTTTCTCTTATCCAGCAGGTGCGCCTTGTTAAGAAAGCGGTTTGATTTCTTCGACTTTGGGACCCTGCTCCTTACTTTACGACAACGTCGGGAAGCTGCTGTTCTACCTAAACAACTTATTTCTATCAACCTACTACGATACACCGATCCGTACTTTGTTTTATTTTTTTTTTAGCTTTACCTAGAGCCGTCGTGTATTTGTAAATCTCAACCGTTACAAACTTTTGAACAATGGGTAAAGAATATTAAAGAATTGTGTGAGAGATTAGTTTGTAACATTGATGAGCTGATCACTCCTTAAATGTTATTAAACGGTATTATCCGAATATTGCGTACACTATAAGAATGTCTTAAAGTATAAACAAATTCGGCATTTATTGTAACTGCAGATTAATGTCGATTTGTTATTATTAAAATTTCTTTGCTACAAATTACGATGGATTTTTTATTTATGTTTTCATGTTGAACTTCATAATCCTTCCTAAACGCAGCTTAAGCAGACGTGTTTGTTTGTCTTCTCTCTGCATAAAAATTTATTTTATTAAGTAAAAATACATATTATCTAACATAATGCCGATCAGTAAATGTTTGGTATGTCAAGAAATATGAAAAAAAAAAATAAGGAAATTCAATGTGATGTATGTAAATTACATTTGCATTCGATATGCTCTGGATTATCGCGCAGTGAAGTGCAGTGTTTTATCAATAAAGACCGTCGTCTATCTTATCAGTGCGAAAATAGTGTAAAACCAACGTTCAGAAGTATCTGAACTAAAATCTGAAAATTGAAGAATTAATTAAACAAAAAGAAACTACTCCTAAAAGAATGGCGGGAAATGAAAGAGAAGAAATCATATATGAAATGAATGAACGACAGCGTCGTGCCCAAAATGTAATTTTGTTTAATGTTGAAGAAAGTATCTCCACTGATGCTGTTATATGTGCTTCCCAAGATTTAGAGAAGTTAAAACGTTATTCAGCAGATAACCGAAATTCCCACTGATAACATTAAATTATATCGCTTAGGTAAAATATCTGGTCTCAAGGTAAACCGCGGCCGATAAGAATAGTTTTAAACTCCACTTATGACGCAAACAAAATTCTTAAAACAAATATAAACTCAAGGGAAGTCGGTACTCGGTAAATGGTGATCAGACTTCCTTACAAAGAGAATATTTAAGCACATTAAGGGAAGAATTGAAGGAAAGAGTCTCTACTGGAGAGCGAAACATAACTATTCGTTATTTACGAGGAATTCCAACAATTGTTCCTCTAAAAAACTGAAATCTCACAACAGAAACAACAAGTTACTTTGTTATTATCAGAATGTCAGAAGCTTGCGGAACAAAATAGATCAATTCTGCTCATCTGTAAGTATTTGTGAATATGATGTTATGTGCTTTACGGAAACTTGGTTATCTAGTGATATTGCAAACACAGAATACTTCACATCAGACAATTACTACATTTATCGTTGTGACCGAAAGTTTGAAAAGTTGGATTAACGCGGGGGGGTGGTGTTATGATAGCTTTAAAGAAATTATAAGGAACAGTTAAACCTACAGAACTTATTAAAAACTCATATTAGTTGATATTGTCGGATGTAAGTGTATTATTCTAAACTCCTTCACTTTTATTTAATTGTTCTTTATATTCCTCGCACACCTACTACTGAAAGCTTACAAATTTTATTAGACTACCTTAACAATTATAATCGCAACTTATTAATAATTGGAGATTTTAATATACCTGCCTTCAGTGTTTCAGAATCAGATAACTCTTTGTGTCGCCAAATACATAATTTTTGTAATTTAACTAATCTTACACAACTTAATGACGTATACAACAATAACAATAGATTACTAGATCTCGTATTTTCTAACATAACATGTAATGTAACTCGTGAAGACATACCTATAGTTGTCGAAGATGTGCAACATCTATCAATAAGGGTATGTCTAAATTTAAATCATTTTCATCAACCTACATTTTCTTCAAACGCGTACAATATATCATACAATTTCAAAAACTAATTTTCCTCAATTATATAATAATTTGTTTAGGATAGATTGGACAGAGTTTGATCATTTTACAAACGTTGATGATGCTTGTTGTAGATTTTATGACGTTCTGTATTAGCTACTGGATATTTCAGTGCCTTTGTATTAAAAAATAAAGTCAAAACTATCCTACGTGGTTTACTAGGGATATTATAAATACTATTAAACTTAAGACTAAGTGTCACAAAAATATAAATCATCACTATCCTTACACGATTATAATCAATTTAAATATTTCCGAACATTAACAAAATTTAAAATCAAAAATGCTTATAAGCAGTACTTGGACTCGCTTGAGCAATCAATTAATTTTGATTGTAAAAGCTTTGGTCATACATACAAAATAAAAGAAAAGGTAGTAGAATACCAGGAAAACTGTATAAAGATGTTATCTGTTATGACCAACCACGAGATATCGTTAATATATTAGCCAAACACTTTCAATCCACATATATACATGCAGATAACTCGACTAGTGTGAATTCATACACAATTAATAAAGACTTTATTTATTTTCCTTCCATAACTATGAATACTGTCACAGACAATGATATCTTATCAGCTATAAAGAAAATGAAAGACAAAGTCACAGCTTCTTTGATCAAATTCCTAGTTTTATTATTAAAGATTGTTCTACTGTTTTGTATATCCCTTGTCAATCATATTCAATTTAAGTATTAAAACTTCTACCTTTCCCAGTAAATGGAAATTAGCAAGAATTGTCCCAGTTCTTAAAAGCGGTGATCCGACTAATGTCACTAATTATAGACCAATTGCCATTCTTTCAAACTTCTCAAAAATATTTGAAATAATACTGTTTAAAGATATTTATTCTAAAACCAAATGTTTGATTTCGCCATACCAACACGGTTTTGTGGAAAAACGTTCAACAATAACAAACTTAACTTGTTTTACCCAATTAATTGCGGAAACATTAAATATTCAAGGTCAAGTTGATGTTGCTTACACAGACTTCTCTAAAGCTTTTGATTGACTTCATCACGGTGTTGTGGTAGAAAAATTATATAATTACGGTTTTAGCAACAGTTATCTAAAATTATTATTGTCGTACTTACAATATAGACCTCAATTTGTTACATACAACGGATATAATTCGTTTGAATATACAGCCCCATCGGGTGTACCACAAGGCTCAAACCTTGGACCTCTTCTGTTTGTATTATTTATCAATGATATTTCTGACAACATTTGTTCAAACATATTAACATATGCAGATAACGTAAAACTATTTGCTTCTATTCAATCAGAATCTGACTGTATAACATTACAAAACCATTTGGACACAATAGCTGATTGGTGCTCTACAAATAAATTAACTTTAAATATAGGAAAATGTAAAACACTCACATTCACTCGCAAAATATCACCAATAAATTTTTCATATTATATTAATGCAATTACTCTATCACGATCCAACTGTATCAAAGACCTTGGCATAATATTTGACTCACAACTAACATTTAACAGTCATATAACAGAGCTTGTATCTTCTTGTTATAATCTATCTTGCTTTATTCTTTACAATTGCAGTTCTTTTAAAAATGTCTCCACCTTTCCAAACTTATATTTAGCTTTAATACGTCCTAAACTTGAATATGGTGTCATTATTTGGATCCGCACTACAATCAATATAAACTACAAAAATTGAAAATGTCCAAAGAAGGTTTTAAAATATCTGTGGTATAAGTCATTCGGTGTATTTCCCGTCAGAGGCATTGACCAATCTATCTTATTACACACATTCAACATAACAAGTTGCAAATTAAGAAGAATTATTACAGGTCTTACTTTCCTGTACAAAATATTACATAATCAAATAAACTCTTCCGATATTTTAATGAGACTATGCTTTAAAGTACCCAGACCTAACAGCAGGCAAACTAATACGTTTTATCTCCCAGCTGGTCGTACCAATTTTCTTCAAAGATCTCCATTGTTTTTATCTGCGAGAATTACAATAAAATATGCACTACTACTGACTTAAATGAAAATACACTTAACGAAATTTATAAATGCTATCTCTAAAATACATTAACTGCCTTTGTTGTACACAATTTAGATTTAAGTTTTTAGCTGTTACAATCAGTTAGTTATTTTATATTATTATTTTATTACTCAGTATTTTATGTTGATATATGTTTTACTACACCTCATAATAGTTTATTGTTACATTTATAATTGTCTTGAAAATGGAATTTCTTTTCTGTTGACAATAAATACCATTATTATTATTATTATTATTATTATTATTATTTTGTTCTATAATATTATTTATATTATGTTTTTGTTCTATAAAAAAAAAAGATTAACAGATATTGGCGAAATGACAACTGAATTTACTAATATGTATGTTTAGTTGCCTATTTTAAAATCGTTTATTAATAGAAAATCGTTCATTAATAGGTGTCAGTAACGATCAATTTTGTTTGCATTAGTGTAAGCTGTAAACGCACGGTTGACGGAAATAGTTATTTAACAAACGAGTGTATTAATAAGGGCGATTATCAACATTCTGAGATATTCTAACCCGTCAGGCAAAACGAGCGCGTGTAACTGAGATTTAGGGTAATCTCGGTTTAATTAAAGAGTTAGTTTACACAAGGTTTCCGTCGACTATACTTTAAGTTTTAATAACATTTTAGAGAAGATATGCTCTTGTTGTTTTCACCTTTAGAAAGTACCGTATTGCCGAACTCACCACCATTTTTTAATTATATAGCAAAACCCTAACTTCATTGTTTCCATTTTTTTGTGAGCTTTGCATTTGATCATTCTTTACCTTTTCATCTTGTGTATGGCTAATTTTGACAACAGTATTTTAATTAAGATCACTAAGTAAATGGAGGATTGAATTACTAAATTCCAATTGTTTGCGACATGTATTAATTTTTTTTTGTGAGAACAGTTGGTGCTTCAGAAACTGGTAATGCATCTACAAAGACCACTACTAGAAATGGTTAACAATGTTTGATAAATGCAATGCAAACCCAGAAAGTGCATCTCTACAGTTGCCTGCTCAACATGTTTTAACTTTTGACAGCTTTTGATAATGACTTGTGACACCTACCGAACAAAGATATTCGATTCATATACTTTCTGTTGTACAAGTGGTCCACCAACTTATTGAGACAAGATTGATTATCTTGCATGTGTTCAATAGTGGCAATAGTTTTGCAACATTTTTATCGGAGACATACTAACAAATTATTTAATGATGAAGCTTAACTGGTTTCACCTTAATAGTTTTGTTATTTCACTGTACATGCGCATGTCAGTTTATAAAAAAACATGTAAATTAATGTTTAGAAAGTATGTTATTATTAATAAGCTTTGCTACAAATTATGATAGATTTATTATTTACATCATTGATTATACGAATATAATTAATAATTTACAACTTCATATTGTAATCATTCTAATGACAGAATATATCAACTTGATGTCTTACATATGTATGCATAGTTGCCTATACTAAAATCGTTCATTAATAATCAATTTTCCGTCGACCTCATTATAAAATTGAGTTTACGTACTCCTGAATAATCATAAAGTAA
>JALBCR010000117.1:0-87500 GCA_030710515.1 Abscondita cerata | reverse complement strand
AGCAATGTTACTATTTTGATGAGGAAGAACGATTTTTCTCGCCGACATTTTTGTTTTGCGAAAGGTGGTCAATTGGACGCTTTTAGCTGACGCTCGGATGCGTTGTAAGTTTCCTTTAATTATTCAAAAATAAAATTAGTATTAATACAGTTCTCTTTTCTTACAATATAGTAGTCGAAATCAGAATATCATTAAACAATCAGGGGACCGAGTTTTGATTATAAAAGAAAGCATCATAGGCCGTAAGTGTTGGTGACACATACGTTTCTTGATGCTATGTAATTCGATTTTAGACTTTCCAACCTTCCGTATTTTTTGTACTGTTTGTACATTTCGTCCGCATCGTCTACGTTTTATTATTCCCGTACAAGATTTGGATGGTTATACGTCCGTTACGAATATCGAGTCTCCTAACCAAGGTTCCAAAGAAAGAATGTTCACTCTGGGTTTATAATTTGTTACACATAAAAATAAGTGATTCGTAATCAGCCTTATTAATTTTGATAACAAAAGGTATCCTAATATTTTCTTGATTTTCTTGCGTACGACAAATTAAAATCAAGTAGCGCTCTATCTATTTGTCACGACTGGTCGTTGAACTGCTACATCAGTTTATTGATCAATAACTTTAATTAAAGTATTTATGCGTTCTGACAATTAGTTGTCTTATCTTTATTTTTCTTTGATAGTTCCCTGAATCACTACTTTCCCGTTTTTATGTAGAGTTACTGGACAATGTTCTCAAATTTAATTAAGTACTAAAATAGATATGTAACACACTCAATGCTTTTAAATATACACACTGGTAATGTGCCTAGGTTATATACGAGGATATATTGAAAAATTCTTAGCCTACTATAGAACCAAACAAAATTTCAATGTCAAAATATTTTATTACTCAACATATTCTCCTCTTAATTGGATACATTTATTACAGCGAACCTGCAACGTCTCTAGACCTTTCAAAAAAATTTTCTTCTTGCTCTGCAAACCAGACCTCCACAGCTTCTATTACCTCCTTGTTGGAAGAAAATGTACGACCTTTTAAATTTTTTTCAGTTGAGGAAAGAGGTGATAGTCGGACGGAGCCAAATCGGGTGAATAAGGGGGTGTTCTAGTAATTCAAACCCTAAATCACGAATTTTTGCATGGCAACATAGATTTGTGTGCAGGGGCGTTGTCCTGCAAAAACAAAACACCTTTGGATAGCTTTCCGCGTCTTTTTTCTTAATATTTTCCCGTAGAGTGGTCAGTAATGTCGAATAGTAATCTCCAGTTATTGTTCTACCCTTATCCAAAAATCAATCATGATTACTCCATGGCAATCCCAAAAACTGAAGCAAGAACTTTTCCAGCAGATTTTGGACACGAAACTTCTTAGGTCTTGGAGAACCAGAGTGTCGCCATTCCATCGATTGTTGCTTTGTTTCTGGATCGTAGAAATGTACCCAAGTCTCATCCATAGTAACAATTTGGTTTAAGAAGTCTACATCGTTTTCAAATCGAGCACAGATCGAACGCGATGCTTCTACCCTTGCACGCTTTTGGTCAACATTCAAACATTTGGGGATCCATTTTGCAGCAATTTTCTCATGTCCAAATTGACGTGAACCATATGATGAACGCGTTCGTATGAAATATTCAGTGCTTCAGATATCCGTTTTAGCCCAATTCGACGGTCTGATAAAATCATGTCATGAACTGCATCGATATTTTCGGGAACTGACACAGAAACTGGCCTTCCCGATCGGTCATCATCTTCAATGGAAAATTTACCTCTTTTGAAGCTTGCATTCCAATTTTGACGGTCGCATACGAAGGACATTGATCACCAAGGGTATTAAGCATATCTTCGTAAATCTGCTTACCTCTTAACCCTTTTAAATACAAGTACTTGATGATGGCTCGATACTCCAATTTTTCGATTTTCACAATTTCGGTGGACATCTTTTTTCATTTAATTTATTGCGTGACTCTGGTTTACTTTTTGACGTCAAACTTTACACTGACACTTCTAATAAGTTATTGTTCGTTGCTATGGTAACGCAATATTTTGTTCATGCAAGAAACTGGTCAAGGCTAACTAGATATCAATACATTCTCGTAAATGGGTATCGCCAACGTGAATTAACCTGCTGACTTTGACATTTAGCAACGAACTTCCTTTTTGGGTAATTTGCTGAATGCAACGTTTGCAAATAGGGATATTTTAGGCTGGTTGAAATTGTTATAATTATCATTTATATACATTAACCATATCCAATAATATGATACATTTGTTTACAAATATATAATAAAAATGCAACAATGACAATGCGATAAATGACGGAGGCCAATATTGGTGAATCTAGTTTCAGTTTATAGTGGTTATTAAATATTTTGTATACATGCATTTAAAAGGCAACGAAAAAAAACTTATTCTCCATAAGAAGATCCTACAATTAGGAAATATAAACCATTAAATCAAAAATTAAGGAGAAAGCCTAAATATTTAGTTTTGCAAATTTTACATTAACGTGAATAGTAACCGACAAGATTGATGAATTAAGAGATTGAAAGTTAGTGCTATTTTCAATGTCTTCAGCTCGTAGCTAACAGTGATGCTAAGGGTTCATTTCCCGATTCTTTTTCTATTTCAACTCTTTGAAATGCACATAATCGTTTACATTTAGGTTTCATTCACCATTACCAACGATGTACATTAGCAATCTAAGAAAATTGTTCTATAACAGTCATCCTAATCACCCAGCTTTTGCATTGAAACCAGTTGCTTAAAACATAATATTTTTTGTTATAATTGTATTGTATAAATGCCAAATGAATTAAACACGACTTTAATAGAATCTTAGAACTATATTTTAATTATTAATAACTTAAGAAAATTACCCGTTCGCTCTTTGAGCTTAAATTAAAACTTTGAAATATGTGTAGAATCATAATTACCTTATTCAAATTTTTTTAGTTTTATTTTATACATTTTTTAATTTTAATAGTTTATTTTACTTTGTTTATACATCGAGGAAATATACGGAATGTTCAGTAACCTTACAGACAAATTTTGCGTAGAGATTTTAGTCCCAGAAATAACAAAAAGGTTCATATAAACCTAGGTCATAACTTTTTACCACCCGTTATATTGACGTAACATTTTTATTAGTTTGTTCCCTTTTTAGTTTTGAGCGAAAATGATATACTTGGTCGGTGGCCCTCAGATCAACCGTTTTTGAGATATTGGTTGATGAATAGTTTAATTTAATTCCCTATAATCCTAGCTAATTGGACTTAAAAATCAAAGTAACGTATGTTAACATTTTTTAATTTAACTTTAAATTTAAGAACTAAAATAGTGAAATAAATAATAAAACTAAATATTTAAATGTTACAAAACCCCGTGTCCCAAATTTCAGGACTATATTCAAATTTGTTCGCAAAATATCGCAAAAAAAACGAGGAAAATAAAAATCTTTTAACATCCTGTAGGTCATAAACGAAGTGTTATCAGACCTAGGTTTATATGAACTTTTTTTTCTTATTTTCGGGTCTAGAATCACTACGCAAAGTTTGTTCGTAGAGTTACTGGACACCTTGTATAGATCTGTATATTACAAGTCTAGAAACAGCATATTTGCGAGTGCGAGCAAAGTGTGCCAGGACCAAACTGAACAGCAAAGCCTGCATTCGCAAAATATAAGTGAAATGTGTGTCTAGCGACATCTCGTGTAATCAGGGACACGTATGAATAGTAACAAACTAAGCAATGCCAACAGATAACTGTAGCAACGGTTGAATCTTTTAAATGGAAATCGTTATCTAAGCGATAACTTAGAATGCAATAAACACTCGAGTCGATAAAGCCAGATAAAGCTTGTACAGTTGTATACCGCACTTAAGTATACACCTCTGAAGAGCTCATAATAAGAGCAAAATGGGCATCCGGTGTTCTTTCTCGTGCGTGTATGCTACTGTACAGATTTACTGGCTTTACCGACTCGAATGTTTAATGCATTCTAAGTTATCGCTTAGATAACGATTTGCATTTAAAACATTCAACCGTCGTTACAGTTATCTATTGGCAAAACGTTTCTGGGCATTTAATTCATAACTTTTTTTAACTAAAATTCTTTAGTAATAGTCCATTCTCTTAGCAGAAGAATTTTCACTTAGTAATACCAGAATCAACTTTTAGCATGTTACTAGTAACCAAACCCATTTGAAAATAAGCTTCAATTTAGACAAACCTGAAATTAAAGACGCGAGGTCACTGCTCCAGGTCAGAAGTCAAAGATCAGGTCAACTTGTGACCCTTCCTAAGATCAGCGCCTGAATCTCTGAACAATTTGAGCTATGATCTCCGAAATTGGTTCAGTGATTTCGGAGGAAAGACGATCAAACAGACACACTCACAGACAAACAGAGTCACGATTTTATGTTTATCAAATAGTACATGTAATTTACATTCAAAATCCATTCACAAGCTGTAAAGTGCTTGTATCTGCAGTTATGGCGTAATCAAAATGGCGTTACCGCTTTTCAAAAAATGCAAATAATTTTGAAACTGTGTCTAAAAATCCTATTTATTGATTAAATTTAAACAATCTTATTAAATAATTTTTCTTTGGAGTATGCTTGTTAGCATGCACAAAGGAAAGTGCATTTGAGTTCGTTCTTGAGGCATCGGCATCGTGCACTGTTTCTTGCATTTACAAGATTAATAGTTTCTTCTAAGTGTTACTGGCATTAGGAATAGTTTTCCATACAGGAAAATGCAATAGGCCGTTACTTTCAGTTTCCAACCCCAGTTGCATGGGTAAAAACGGGTAGATATTTAAATTTTTCCTGTTTCATACTCTATCTACAACTTTTGCAGTTCTGGGTATTTTCGTAGAGCATATAGTATTATAATGTCTCCTTGAATGTATGGATTACAGTCTTCTTATCAATTTGTATTTTGACCAAGTATTTTGCTAGAGGTATCAATAACTGTCCTTTGTTTTTATCATGGGCTAAAAAAAGTTTTTTAATTATTTTTATGTACTGGTCAAATACTACATCCGCTCTGTTAAAAGAGTAATCTTTTTTGATATACGGAACAAAAAACATATTCAGTATATTGCAGAAATGTTTGATTTGGTTTTGGAATTAGCATATGCACTAGGCAGCGCCATCTATTATGAAGCAAAAATTTTGTAGAATTCTTCAATGCATGAAACTATGATTTGTTGGATGGTTTTAGAAGCTGTCCATACTTGGATACAAGTACTCATTCCAATTTAAAAAAATGACTGTTAGTTTTCTTAACTACCGTTATTTCCGGACTTTCCCTAAAAATAAATTTCAAAAACGTCTAATACTAAAAACATAGTCCAATACCATGTCTAACTTTTGTACAAGTTACGCTTATCTGCCTTTTATGTTTCCCTGAAATATCAATTTTTGAATAGATTCAAATTTTCGTTGCTAACTCCTGAAATTATTTTTTTTTCTTAATAATAGTAAGATATAGGTATGCTAAACCTGGTAGTACAAGACATAAAATTTTACGCGAAAACCAAAAATAAAATCAAAATTAAGGCATTGTATTAAAAATAACAAAGTTGGTATCCACTTCCGGGGTAACTGAAAGTGACACCGCCTTAAAATATTTCCAGTCAGTAGACCATGCCCATTGTATAGAGTTACAAGTTTTTAGCTGAATCGGTTTTTTTCGTTCTCATTATTCGTCTAAGATGCTATTGTCGAGACACGCCCTGTATTTGTGAATGTACTACTCACGCTGTCAAATGTTAAAACAACATTGTAGAACCCTTAATTACCATTTATTTGATACCTCACAAATTTATATAAAACTCTCAGTTGTAAAATTATTTGCATTTTTCAAAATACGGTAGTCGCCATTTTGATAACGTCATAATTGCCGATACAGGCACTTTACAGCTTGTGTCCCCATGGATTTTAAATGTTAGGAAAAATCTAAATTTGAAAATTGAGGTTTCCACGGCCGGAGCATTGTTAAAATAAAAACGTCTTCTGGGATTAAGTAAGTTAACCAATTTGTGGACCAAGCCAGATTCTAGACTAAAAGAAGTATGTGTAATTAGGGAAATACCTGCGTATATATAGAAGAGAAAGCGCCACGTGTCGTTAACTTTGACTCTGATTAGTTCAAACTAGAAGAAAGAGTGGGGTTAACGATATGAATCCACAAAGGTGAAAGTTCGAAACTACTGTCACGATTGAAGTTGTTGGGATGATTGAATTATTTCTGGACTCTCTCTGATTTTCATATTGAAAAAAAAAGAAGATTTGGCAATTAAAGTGGAATTATCAAAATCTATCTTGTGTCTAGTATTGAAATGATGCTCAGTCACGGCTTAGTTGAAACCGTGTTTTAACCTAACCCCTAACAGTCAGTGTTCGAAATACATGTACTGATAGAGTTATAGACGTTGGCAACTACGGTTACCTTTTCGACACAATCAATCAAACTAGCAATAAAAATAGTAACTTTTTGCAGGCCTAAACTAGTCTCTTAGTGCGAATGTATTACCACACGGAGGTATAAAGGACTTTTTATTATAAAGTATATGAGCATTCGTTATTTTATTTGTAATATTACTGTAATAAACCAATTTCTTATTATAAAAAGGGTTTTTAAAGTATATTTATATTACTATAGAAAAGGTTGCTGTCCTTTAACTTTGAAATTATCAACTTAAAATAACAATATGACATTGGAAATATTACATACGTAAGCAGGGATTCAAAAGGACAAAGGAACTTAAAACAGTATTAACTTACTTGATACTTACGCTGAGATTACATACACCTGTCCTATATACGAAACAAAAGAAATTAGTTCTAAATATACATGTATAGCGCATTAAAACATCTATTAATTAAAATACCACAGCAATATTATACCACAATTTGTATCTCTTAATAATACTTTTAAATTGAAAACTTTAACATAAATTTTAAGGAACGTTTCGTTTTTTGAATCTACTCTCTTAACATTCTACTTTTAGTATTTTTTTGTTTGAGTGATGTTTATAATTAGTTTTTTAATGACAGCAAGATTAGAAACTACGCCAGTTACAAGACTGATTGTACATACAAATTGAAACCTCTATTAAAATATTAATTAAAATCACAACTTATTACAACGACCGAAAATCAAATAATAACAAAGCTCGGAAAACTACTAAACTATCTAGATAGTTTTCCAAATAATATAGTAAATTGTCCATAAAATGGCGTTTGAAGCTACGATATGTCACTTTTTTTTGATATGGTTTGGAAGTTATTTTTTGGTATTGATCATTTGAAATAGAAAATCAATCTATTTGTTGTATGATTAATTTGACTTGATTTATATTAATCCCTGCACTTTCAAGTGCAAATGCAACTTAAGAAATTACTGATAATATTAAATTACTTTTTTAAAGCGAAATAGCTTAACAAAGTTTGAATCAATAATATTATTTGTTGATGCTTTGTAGCATGTAACCGCAAATGTTGTACTCTATGGTTAACAGTTTTAATCCCCTGAAGCTTACTTAGAGTTCCCGCACCAATTTAAAATTTATCTAGTATTTAAGTATGCGAGAGTACAATTATATCAAACGGTTTGGGAATGTTTTTTTTAAAAAGTAAATAATATCATTTATAAAGACGTTAAATAATAGAGGCTCCAGATTGTAACCTTAAGGAGTACCGAACGTAAGTCAAAGAGAGTCATTTGTAATCCCAACATTAAACATACATAAATCATGAATATGGTACCAAACGCCTTCGAAAAATCTGTATAAATGGCATCGACCTGATTTTTATTATTTAATGAAGTTGCTACGTAGTTAGAAAGATTTGTGAGATTTGTTGATCTGCGCTTAAGAAATGCATACTGTTAAGGGGCAAGTGGGTTTGCTATAGTAAATAAAATAGAGTTATAGATATAAGCTAATCTCAAACATTTTTCCAAACCTACCAAGCTGAGATATGGGTCAGTAACTGATAATGTTTTGGCGATCACTAGAATTAAATATTGGACATTCATTAGTTAATTACCGAATATTAAGAAAAGAAGAACAATTAATCGATAAATTATAACAGCAATACAATCTTTTCTTGAAAATTTTAGAACATAGTCAAAACCAGAGGAAAGAAAACTTTATAAACGTTGAGCGGCCCAACAAATATTTTAATTTAAAATCGCTTTTATAGGTTACTGGTTAGTACAAGGATTAGGGTTAACATTAGTTATATCCTTACACTATTTAGATTACTGGACATAGAATACTCGGCATCTGTCAAAAAGTGTTGATAAAGTTTTTGATTATCTGCCATTAGTTATCGAAGATTCCTAAACTTGGTTAGAAAAAAAAGTTAAGTGACTGGCGGAAAACTTCAAGAACTTCTGTTTTCAATTATTATTTGAGAAACCAACATAGAAAATTTCTTCTTCTTACTTACATACACGATCATTCTTTACATTCATATAAAACTTGTATTAGATTCATGAAACGAGTTCATAAATTTCATATTCATCAACTTCTTGTCAAACGATAAGGACCTTACAATAGACAATAAATTGATAAACTTGTTTTACAGTATAGATAAAAATCCCTACTTGACAAGCTTTTTGACAATGCGGAAATGCGTGCTCAATTCTCAAACTAAATGAAGTTTAAGCTATACTAAGTGAAATGCAAGCGCTTGCAAAATAAAACGTAACAATAAGATTGACCCATGTAGTAGAGATCACGACGATGTAGGAAAAATAAGCACTCGTTTGCAAAACAACACAGGAACAATTTAGCGATAGCGGATAAAATGAATGAGTTCTTACCTAGAAGTAGGCGGCATAAATGTAAATAATACTGTATATTTCTGACAGAAAGATATCCGTCTCAAAAGACTACTTGTTAAAGCACAATTACTTCTATTTAGAATTGTTTTTTTATAAAAATCAAAGAATGGCAAAAATAATTTTTCATTTTTAAAACAACAACACACTTGCATACGAGGACCATCAAGAAATTAAAAGACGAATTGAAAATTAAATTGAAAACGAAACCGTAACAATATTACTAACTAGACAATATAGGAATTGTATACCACCTTTTCAAACTTGTATGAGAGAGTCTTTCTGTTGGTTACACAAGATTTATTCAAAGTAACCAAAAATTCAAAGTGTAGTGCAGAATAGTGTGCGTCTTTAAGCACTAGTGGAGCACTATAATGGAAAACGATAACTTTAATTTCGAAAATACCATACATAATTTTCTGTTGTTGATATTGATATGTCATACTGCCTACGTTTAAGAGGTGAGTTCAAGATAGGTTTACATAGTCACTGATATTAAAGACACCAAGCAGAATAATGAGACAATCAGCATTAACAATAAGTACCTCGTCGAGAAATTCTACACAGAGGAGATCTATCTACACTAACCCAACCAGAAGAAATATAAATATTTGTTACATTAAGATTGATGTGATGATTAAAAGCGTAATTGAGTGTTTTTATAAAATGTATATTTAAGGGAAATTGTACTTTAGTGTTAAGTCATAAACGTAAAGGAAACCCCAATACTACTCAGTATTAAATATTTTTCATTTAAAGGTTTTCAAAACACTATCTTTTAAAATAATTTTTTAAACTTATTAACATTGGTCGTGACGTCAATACTCATATAAATCAAATAAAAATGGTGGTTTGTTTATGTAAAAGCAACACAAATTTGTTATTTGAAAAAAACAATTGCATACAAATCAAACAACCCATATTATATTATTTATCGCATTGACGTCACGATACAGACGACCTGGTTTGACGCCAATTTTCAGTAACTTTTCTTTTCTAATTTTTTTTTCTTTTTTTTAAATCCCTAATCTTACCATTTTTTCAGTTTTTTGAACAATTACGTTAAGTATTTAGGTGGCCAAGTTAATGTACAAATCTTAGTTACTAGTATTGTTGTGTTTGAAGTGCGAAAACATCTGTACTTTTTGAAAGCTGCATTTTGAATATAACATCATATTTATTAATTCGTGTTTAATTAGTGAAGCTAGTCAGCTGGTCAACCTGTTTAATTTTAGTCACAACTGAGTTAATCGGCTTCTTGCCTGTAGTGTGTGTCCTACATTTATATAAAACTCATACACAAGATTGATTATTAGTGCAGTATATTTAGGAAATTTTTATATAGATGACCTACCATTTTTGTATACACTTTTTCTTTTACTTTCTATTTGAAAGGGTTTTCTTTGGTGTTTTTTAACCCTAAGTTTGCGCACCTCTAAAACTAACCCTTTCTCCGCCATCTTGATTTGGTGCTTTTGCAATTTTCATATCTTGCTTCTAATTATCGCACAGTCATTAACTTGGATTTGTTTTGAGTAATATTTTCAAACATTTTATATGACAAAAAACTGCGCGTTTAACTGGAAAAATGTTATTGCTCTTCAAAGTCGACTGAACAACTTAAAATTTTTTTCCTTTTGACTCCTATCTTTTTTTCAATCCACCTGACGCTTTTTGTGACAGAACTTTATTAAAGATAAAGTAATTTTTAGCATTTACAAAAAAAATTATCTCGTTCGTCAATCGACGCGCAAAGTTGCTATGTTTCGCGTGGGATTTCGAAATACGCTGAATAGCGCTCTTGCTCCGAGCTACATTTTGTTGTCCCCCATTCATGTACTAAAATAAGTGATTGTTTATGCATGATACATTGTTTGAATATGCCTAGGTGTTCAATAAAATTTTATAAGAGTGGATTATATTTAAACAATGTATCATGCATAACAAACGACTATTCTAATAAATAAAATGGGGACAAGTCGGATTACGACAAAAAGCAACGCGAGGCGCGAGCGATATTCAGTGTATTTTGAAATCCCTCCCGAACATAGCAACGTTACGCGTCGAATAATGGACTAGAAATGGGATAATTTTTATTTTTGTAAATACTAGAAATTGCTTTATCTTTAATAAGGTTTTGTCACGAAAAAGCGTCAGGTAGACTGGAAAAATGATAGGAGCCGAAAAAAAAATCGATTTTTGAAAAGCAATAACAAATCGAAAAACGTCAAGTTTATGACTGTGCAATAATCAGAACGAGAGATATAAAAATTCCAAAAAAAGGCCAAATACAAGATGGCGGCGAAAGGATTGGTTTTAGGAGTGCGCAAACTTAGAGTTATACTAACCGAAGAAGACCTTTCAAACGGAGGGTAAGAGAAAAATGTATCACAAAAATAGTGGGACAATTCTAGATGCCCTGGACTATATAAATCTTTAGTGATCGCAGACAAAATTATAGTTGATATTTTTGTGTTTAACTAATTACCGTAATTTTCTTTTTTATGAGATTAGGTGTATATAAAGAATTAACGCAAAACGATCTCCATTAATTTTTCAAATATTTTAACTTTAGTTTATTTCAAATTTACGATTTCCAAAATGCCTGGAATAACTCAAAATTCACTGTGGCCGCGCCCCTGGACCTTGGTTAAGACAGTAAAACAAATACAAAAATATAATAATGTATAAAATGTGCATTCAAATAATTCAGTAAAGTACGTTCTTACTTTTATCACGACATTTTTCTTTGCTACTTTTATTTACCTTTAATTACAACGAAACTAACAAACAAACTTAGAGTGGTATCCGACCTTACTTAAGATGTGATGTAACACACCAACGTCCAGATAGAAGTCATACACAGAGCTAAAATATAGCTGATAGTTAAATATTAGTAAAGGAATATAAAACAAGAAAAAAAGTTCCAAAAACAAAATTTTAGGGGTGGCTTTTTTCTCCCTCTTAAAACTATTCCAGAATACCACGAAAATATTTATTTAATACTTTTCGATAGCAAAAAATGTTGGTTCATTTTAAATTTTGTAACTTTTGCTTTTAAGAGAATAACTAAAAACCGTTTTTTTGGTAAATCTTTAAGAAGTTGTAACTTCAAGTAAACGTTGCTCATATGATTTTTTAAATATTGTGTTACCCTTTTTGTTACCTGGGACTCATTAGGGTGTGGTGTACTAGGCTACAAGGATTGAACAATTTAATTAAGTATAAGTCAGCAGTTATAGAAATACCCAGTAGTCGGAGAGATTGGGTTGTGGGCTGAAACTCTCACGTTGGGTTCAGTTTGTACTAGAAATTACTTATTTATTGGGCGCCAAGTTCCAATTTAACTGAAGCAAGTACTAGCTCGGAACTAATCGCTAGCAGTAAACTGAAAGTACCACAATTATTTTGTTCAACCTTTAATTTGGTTCACGCTGGCAGTAACGAAATCCCCAATACAGAAAATACATATATTTATCCAGAAACACGAGGGGGTACTCAATTCCAGTACCTCAACACCTAACAAAAACACAGATATTGCACGTAGAAAGTAGGAAACGATATATAACTAGAACTACTAATATACGTAAGAATAAACCAACTAGGAATACCTATATAGCAACCAAAGAGAAAAAAAAATTCTAGAAACCAGCCTAAGCTGTAAGAACGCAAAATAGTAATTGCTAAATGTTCGCATAAAGAAAACTAAAGTAAAGGGCAAAATCTTGCACTCAAGGTGAGCCTGCAGCTCAATTAACTAAACTATATCCTTAACCTAACTAAATCTTAAAACTAAAAACTAACCATTAGAGTAAATAAGAGTCAAGAATAGGATTTGCTGATATCGTAATTGTCACAATCGGGCTAAAGTCAAAATCGAGAAAAGTCATATTCTAAGAATTGTCTAGATCATGGTGAGGAAGTCTCTTCAGCAAAGTGTGGTTTAAGGTTTTTTACATGCCAGGTTCCTATCCGATTTCCAACTGAATCTTCTAGCTCATAGGTCTATAGAGATAAGCGTTGTTGCACAGTAAATAGACCGAGAAATTTTGGGGCCAATTTGGCATTGAAGAAACGTGCTGCATCAGAAAGCACATAGTTACGTTTCCAAACCGTGTCACCCACAGAGAAAGAAATCGGACGTCGCCTAAGATTATGAGTATTCGCATATTTATCCTTAGCTCTCACCAGTTTTGCATAAATGAGCTTCCGTAAAGTCTCGTATTCTTCTTGTCTTTTAGAAATTGTAGAACGATCAGGATCGACTAAGGTAGGATCACTAACAATAGGAGCGTCAGGTTCATGACCAAAGAGAATATGTTCTCTACCAAATAAACTATAGTAAGGAGTGAAGTCAGTGACCTCATACTTGGCCGTACATATAGCACAACCAATCTTAGGAAGAAGAACGTCCCAATGTCTTTGGTTTCTTTTCACCTAGAAAGTTATCATGGTCTTTAACACTCGGTTCACTCGCTCAGCAGGGTTTGATCTGGGATGGAATTTTGCAGTAAAAAGTATTCGGGTTCAATAGTATGCACATAATTTCAAGAACTCCTTACTCCTGAACTGAACTCCATTGTCAGCAATAATATACTGAGGAGTGCTGTATACCAAAAAATTTGTTCATCGAGTAACCGAACAACTGAGGAAGCCAACGCATTTTGTAAAGGAAAAAACAAGAGTATTTAGTGAAGTAGTCAGAGATAACGAGGATATAAGCGTGACCTTTGTAGACCGTAACAAATGACCGACCAAATCTATGCTCAAAACTTGCCAAGGTTTAGTAGCCGTAGCCTGCGGAGTTAAATGTCCAGCAGGTTGGTTTTGCTCTACTTTATGAGCACCACAGGTAGTACATTTCCTTATATAAGAGTGAATGTCAGCACGACACTTTGGCCAATAGTAGGATCTACCAATACGAGCAAAGGTCTTGTATACGCCAGCATGTCCGGCGGTAGGATCATTATGATTCTCAAGAAGAATTCGACTACGGTCAGATTTAGGTACTACTAGTTTCCATCGTTCGTTATGGTCCTCTAAAAGAAGTGGTCCTTGTCTGTCACAGTATTTATAGATATGTAAATTGTCGACTCTCCATTTCGGATACTTAGCAGGAGCAGAAAGAATTTTTGTGTGAAGAGAAACGTACCATTTGTCACTTTCAGTATCAATAAGATGGTTATTAGAAATCTAATTAAGTTCAACTTTTGCGATGAATGATCTGGAAGTCATATTGTTGCAAACGTATAAACCAACGAGCAAGTCTGCCCGACGGACGATTTAGCCATATTAACGAGTGGTGGTCAGTGGCCCCACGTTGGGCGCCAATTTGTTACCCTTTTTGTTACCTGGGTACTAGGGTGGTGGTGTACTAGGCTAGAAGGAATGAACAAGCTAGTGAAGTATAAGTCAGCAGTTATAGAAATACTCAGTAGTCGGAGAGATTGGGTTGTGGGCTGAACTCTACACGTTGGGTTCAATTATTTTGTTCAACCTTTAATTTGGTTCACGCTGGCAGATACAGAAGATAAATATATTTATCCAGAAACACAAGGATACTCAATTCCAGTACTCAACACATAACAAAACGCAGATATTGCACGTAAAGTAGGAAACGATATATTATAATTAGATAAAATTATTTGCGCCGCCACTGACTTGTTCGCGCTTAAAAATGTACTCGAAACCGCACGCCTATGCGTCTATAATTAGGGCGTTTGTGGTGACTGTGCCTACATTCGCGTGTAATTAAACACAACCGGGGTATGTAAGTATGTATCTATTTGTTTAAAAAAAGCAAATGCCAGTATTTTATTATTCAAATTTTTAGTTAAACTACGGTAGTGCACTATGTGGCGCTAAAAACAGTATTATATCTTACTACACTACGATTTTAGGTATCATGCAATGATTCTAACATTTAACAAGTTTCGATTGATTTAAGTCGGTACATTTATATTAGCGACGTTCAGTAAGCAATAGGGGAGCGCGACGATATGATGCAAGTAAAGTGATTAATGCGTGCTAAAGTTTTTAGGATGTGGCGCAAGTTCGCTCACGTAAATAAAGTCTCTCTGGGTTGGTGCCGATAACACAAGCAGGGAAAGAGTAATGTAATTGTACGACCTGATCTGATGACAGAGAATCCCTGGAGGTGGTGAAATATTCCCGCGACGAAGATGATTCCCATACGAACTTTGGGTGTAGTCTAAGTCGGTGGCTGATTCTCCGCACCTCTCTTAGATGGTGAAACGGTCATGGTTAACCCAAGGACGTGACCAGATGTGCCTGTACTTTGTGGCGATGTGTACGTTGACGAGCACGATTAACCGGCAGCACGAAAACCAGAGAAAGAGAAGGAGCAAGAAAAAGAACCTCTGTAAGGAAACATTCACTTGTATGTATGACCTTTCTTTGGGGAGCAGCAATTTAATTTCTTATATTTACCTGTGGACTAGAACGAGCGCTACTACAGACGTCTCAAATGCGTCCCATTTTCGAATAGTGGAGATGCACCCATTATTTACAAAGAAAACCCTCGTTCTCGCTGACAGAAATTACTAGAAATTCCACACAAGGTTTAGAAATGTAACATGTCTACTTGCGGTTGAGAATTGGTAACGGAAACCGATAAGCCAAAAAGGACGTTCGTTTTAATAAATTCCCACAATGCCCATCGGAGTTTTTCCGGCGTATTTTCGCCAAATATTTTAAAAAACAACAAATCCTTCGGTTCAACACCGGTGTATTGTAAGTTGCCTAACTTCGGCGAGTAAATTTTTAGATTAAACAATGTTTTGTAAGAAAATGGTTTATTTAACCGTTACAAATAAGAGGACCCCAGGAAAGGTTTAAGGAACGATAGGAAGAATAAAAAAAATGTTTGACACTCACAACACGAAGGTTGACCTGATGTTCTTGCCAACTGAGATAGTGACCATCCCTATGTCTATGACCAACCAACCGCCCGAAAAAAAATGCAAATTTTTTACGAAAGAGCTACCATGGACGAGAGGGCACGCTGTACCGCACGAGATTGGCGCATTATGGTTCTCCCACAAGACATAATAGTTTTCGATCGCAAAAAACCTAGCAATTGTGCTAGCTGATCTCATCCTCCGCGGACAAGAATCATCTACACTAAACAAATCCTACCCAACTTATAAACTCTATATGCATATAGGGAGTTACACTTGAGAACCCCTACAGAAAACTAACTAACTAACCTAAAGTAAAGGCCCTAATAGCCTAAGAACAACCTAATACTAAAGAGAACACATGGTTCCTATTTTTCTCGGAAGAAATAATCCACTATAGTGTGGGTCTTAAGAAACCAAAACTCGAACTATCCTTATCCCGCCCAATGACGGTTATCCCATTCAGGAGAAAAAAATATTAACTAGGGACCATCCATCCAGAATGGTGTTTTCCTAAATAAAATAAAATTTATTCAAGTTAACCCCGAGAATTTATGTTTCAACTAGAACTACTAATATACGTATGAATAACCCAACTAGGAATACCTATATAGCAACCAAAGAGAAAAAAAAATTCTAGAAACTAGCCTAAGCTGTAAGAACGCAAAATAGTAATTGCAAAATGTTCGCATAAAGAAAACTAAACTAAAGGGCAAAACTTGTTAGCAAAGTGAGCCTGCGGCTCTATTAACTAAACTATGTCCTTAACCTAACTAAATCTTAAAACTAAAAAAACTAACCATTAGAGAAAGTAAGAGTCAAAAATAGGATGTGCTGATATCGTAATTGTCACAATCGGGCTAAAGTCAAAATCGAGAAAAGTAATATTCTAAGAATTGTCTAGATCATGGTGAGGAAGTCTCTTCAGCGAAGTGTGGTTTAAGGTTTTTTACATGCCAGGTTCCTACCCGATTTCCAACTGAATCTTCTAGCTCATAGGTCCATAGAGATAAGCGTTTTCGCACAGTAAATGGACCGAGAAATTTTGAGCCAATTTGGCATTAAAGAAACGTGCTGTATCAGAAAGCACATAGTTACGTTTCCAAACCGTGTCACCCACAGAGAAAGAAATCGGACGTCGCCTAAGATTATGAGTATTCGCATATTTATCCTTAGCTCTCACCAGTTTCGCATAAATAAGCTTCCGTAAAGTCTCTATTCTTCTTGTCTTTTAGAAATAGTAGAACGATCAGGATCGACTAAGGTAGAATCACTAACAATAGGAGCGTCAGGTTCATGACCAAAGAGAATATGTTCTCTACCAAATAAACTATAGTAAGAAGTGAAGTCAGTGACCTCATTCTTGGCCGTACGTATAGCACAACCAATCTTAGGAAGAAGAACGTCCCAATGTCTTTGGTTTCTTTTCACGTAGGAAGCTATCACGGTCTTTAACACTCGGTTCACTCGCTCAGCAGGGTTTGCTCTGGGATGGAATTTTGCAGTAAAAGTATTCGGGTGCGATAGTCTGCACATAATTTCAAGAACTCCTTACTCCTGAACTAAACTCCATTGTCAGCAATAATATACTGAGGAGTGCCGTATACCAAAAAGATTTGTTCATCGAGTAACCAAACAACTGAGGAAGCCAACGCATTTTGTAAAGGAAAAAAACAAGAGTATTTGGTGAAGTAGTCAGAGATAACGAGGATATAAGCGTGACCTTTTGTAGACCGTAGCAAAGGACCGACCAAATCTATGCTCAAAACTTGCCAACGTTTAGTAGCCGTAGCCTGCGGAGTTAAATGTCCAGCAGGTTGGTTTTGTTCTACTTTATGAGCACCACAGGTAGTATATTTCCTTATATAAGAGTGAATGTCAGCACGACACTTTGGCCAATAGTAGGATCTAGCAATACGAGCAAAGGTCTTGTATACGCCAGCATGTCCGGCGGTAGGATCATCATAATTCTCACGAAGAATTCGACTACGGTCAGATTTAGGTACTACTAGTTTCCATCGTTCGTTATGGTCCTCTAAAAGAAGTGGTCCTTCCTGTCACAGTATTTATAGATACGTGAATTGTCGACTCTCCATTTCGGATACTGAGCAGGAGCAGAAAGAATTTTTGTGTGAACAGAAACGTACAATTTGTCACTTTCAGTATCAATGGGATGGTTATTAGAAATCGAATTAAGTTCTACTTTTTGGAACGGAGCGAGAAAGGGCATCGGGTACCAGGTGTTCAGTCCCTTTGCGATGAATGATCTGGAAGTCATATTGTTGCAAACGTATAAACCAACAAGCAAGTCTGCCCGGCGGACTTTGAAAACGATTTAGCCATATTAACGAGTGGTGGTCAGTGGCCCCACTGTTGGTCGCCAATTTGTTACCCTTTTTGTTACCTGGGTACTAGGGTGGTGGTGGACTAGGCTAGAAGAATTGAACAAGCTAATCAAGTATTGGTCAGCAGTTATAGAAATACTCAGTGGTCGGAGAGATTGGGTTGTGGGCTGAACCTCTACACGTTGGGTTCAATTCGTACTAGAAATTACTTATTTATTAGGCGCCAAGTTTCAATTTAACTGAAGCAAGTACTAGCTCGGAACTAATCGCTAGCAGTAAGCTGAAAGTACCCAATTATTTTGTTCAATCTTTAATTTGGTTCACGCTGGCAGTAAAGAAATCTCCCAATACAGAAAATACATATATTTATCCAGAAACACGAGGGGGTACTCAATTCCAGTACTCAACAAAACACAGATATTGCACGTAAAAAGTAGGAAACGATATATTATAGTGAGACACAATAAGACTTTTTGTCGCAAAAAGACAAGATTTGGAGAACAGGTGAAAAAAGTCAACAAATGTCTGAATTCAATAAAAAGAAATTGTGGCGCAAGTTAATACTATTTTAATCAGCGGCAGCTCTGTAAGAGAGCAAGTGAGCAATTACACTCTCTGGAATTTTTAAACAAACAAAACCTAGTGACAGCGGCTAACTGAAAGTGACAATTATGATTAGAAAATAAATAATTTGATAAAGGTAAAGACGTTATATAAAAAACTCTTATTAAATATTTATCAGAAAAATGACAGAATATGAGGTGGGGTGTGAAATTAGAAATTTTTTGCATATACATTTTAATTTTGAAATTATGCATTTCTTAAGTGAACCGTCGGGATCCGCCACTTATTTTGCTGGTATTTACTATAGACTTGCTTAAAAATGATATGCATCAAAGATGTGATGTGACAATTGTAATACATATTTATATTATGTATGTACTCTGAACTTTTGAATATTAAAATTTATGTAAACGATAAAACAGTATGGAAAAAAGTTCTCTTTCTTTATCGCCTGCAATAAATTAGACTATCGCCTGCAATTTTTTGATTATTACACCAAAATATTATTACTAACACTTCACTTTCTTAATGTTTTTAATTGCAATTAGTGCGATTCTAATAAAAATAAAATAATCACTACATTAATAAACAACAGAAACGATTGCTTCTGTTGACTCTTTATAAAATAATACAAGTACCTCTTTATGAAATATTATTAAATTGTCAGTGACTCATTTATTTCGTATTTATAGTCTCGAGTAGAAACAATTTTAAATTTATAAAACACAAATTATTGTCAACATTAAAGTTGAATTCGTGAGTTAGAATTTATATTATACTTTGAAATCATTAAAAGAAAAATTAATAATGAAACGGTTGTTGATTTAATTTGTAATTGTATAATTTAGATGTAATGAATTTAAAAAGTAAGTAAGTAACCGAATTGCTGATTTACTTTAAAATTATATTTGTAATTGCACCAATCAATAATTCAAGCATGGATTATCTATTTCAAAATGACGCGCATTAACCCTTCACATAATAAAAGTAATAACATGATGTCTTAAGTTTATCGCGCTATCATTTCGGGTTTAACTTGTACGAGTTTACTTGTAAAAACTATTACAATTAAGGATGGTTATACAAAAGACAAAGTTATATTGACGTGGAAACTATTGCAAAATTGTACCCTTAAAACATGGCAAAATTGCATTCTACGGGAGCAACAATGATTCTTGACACATACTTGCAAATGTTTCTTTTAAAAAAAATACTCTCTGTCAATGTCACATATTTGTTTTATACTTCTTCAATAAAATTTGTGATCAAATTAATTTTTCTATTTCGACAATGCAAACCCTACTAAGTAGCACGCTTTTGTGCTCATTTGCGTGTTGAAAAGTGTTACTTTGTAACACGCTGTTAGGAACAGGGAAATTTAGTCAGCGTGGTACCTACTTGACACCGTGTAGCGGATTTGTTTTATGGTTGTGATTTTGTGACCGCTACGCCCTACACCTTTTTTTTGTTAACGAACTGTTTAGACTAATTTGGACACCGTTTCAATGCTTCAAGGTTTTATTTTAGTACAAAGAAAAGGTGAGCACATTTAAATGGTTACTTTGTATGGTACAGTGATTGTAGACATTTATGTTCACCACAACAGTATCTTTGGCAGATATTGTTATTCCTTGGAGTCAATCTGTGGTAATAGTTTGAGTACGAATGCCATCATTAATCTCTACTCCTGTTCTAACACTTTTTGTTCCTGACGAAGGTCCACCACTTGATTCGAAGCTTTGTTAGGAGCAGACAACATCTGTGCAACTTCTATTTCCCTTTTAAGGAAGCATCAACGTAACCTTCTGCTACTGCTAATGACTTCCATCTACCATGTTTTTATCGTTAATAAATCGCTACCGGCATTTGCCAGGCTAGTAGCAGAAGATCGCCGAAAACAGTGGCCCGTATATAATTCTGGTTTGGACAATTTTAAGAATTCGGCTATTATTTTGAAAGCTTCGCCCATTTTGTTTATACCAATTGTAATGCATTTACCATGATGGTGAAATAAGAAGAAACGTCGATGGGTGACAAGCATTGGTTGTAATTCAAAGTACATTTTGATTAAATTGATCGAAGATGTTTCTGTGATGTAAAACAATCTTGAAACTTTTATTTTCGTTTTCTTTACTACATTTACAATAACGCAATCGGTCCTCATTTCAACATCGTATATATTCTTGTTCGTTAATTTGTCACGTCTACATGCCCCACAATAGCCTATAATTAAGATAGCCTGAAACCTTTAAATGTGTTAGATGATAAAGAAATATCTAGTATTTTATATTTGTTAATATAATAATACTTCTGCCTTTTTTTTTGAATTTCGTTCACTGTTTTAAAAAATGTATTAATTAGCTTACTACGAATTAATAGATATTATATCTTTAGGTCAACGTTTTGACTTCATTTTTCTATTAAAAATGAATTTTAACATTATTACTCCTTAGTAACCCGATAAGTACCATTATAATTTGTTTAGATATACATTATTAATTGTGTACGTACCTTAAATGCGAAATATATTTTGTTATCTGCCTCGTCAATAAATTTGTTAATGGCAATTAATTCTAAAATTTTTGACTTTTTATAGTTGGATGATCTTTTTTCAATAAAGATGTCAATTTTAAAATTTTGAGATGTCTATGTTTTTATAAATAAGCAAGCAAGATCGAGTCATCGAGTAAAGTGACCATAATGTAGAAGATTTATAATTCTGTGCTTTTACTTCGAAATATGCGAGTAAAACATTTTCTGTCACATTATTACCTTCTTCTCGTCACACCACTCCATAAATCTTCTATATTCTTTTAAATAATATTCTTTAGATTTTTCAGGCAACAAGTTTTCAGTTGCCGTATTTGCCCTATCCTTAATTTCTGGTGGGGTGCATGATATTTCAATTGTATTATCGTTTTCCATTATAATTTCATTATTATTATATACGAGTGAAATCTTAATTGACAATTTGAATTTAAATTAAAATTTAATCAGTAGTACCAACTGTCATACATAATATTTTTGCCATATAAAATTTATATAAATAACATTTATAACAAGTTTTTATCGAAATAAAAAATAGTATAAAAAAGTCGTTACATAAAACCTTTTTCGCAAGCATCCGACTTGGATGCGTGCGAATAAGAAGTGCCTTATGAAACTTGTTGTTTAATAAACTATTATACGCTCTAAATTTTAAGGCTCTTTTTAACCCGCCATCGGTACCGCCTCCTACAGTCTCACGATTGGTAACGCGTTAGATTTTGTCTAACATCATTATTTTTTACTTTATTCGTCCTATTCCTGAAAAAGTATTATTGTTGATATAGCATAGGTATTTGTCAATCAAATTTAACAAAAATAATACAATAACTTTATTTTTGTTCATATAATTTGAGAATTAACGTTTTCTAATGTAAACTGGTAACTTAAATATTTTTATTGTAAAAATGGTAAAATAATAATAATACATACACGACCCCTATTCTTAAGTTTTGTGAAATTATTTTCTCATGCGAATGACAAAAATTTTCGTCTTTCTCATGAGAATATAATTCCCCAAAATTCAAGAATAGAGGTCCTGTAAGTAAAAACTTTAACAAACAGGACAAATGTGAAAAATAAAATAAAACTTATGAATCTTCTTCCTGGTTGAAGCAATCCATGCAGGTCAAAACAGTTTTATGTATATGTTCTTTGCATACTGGCTTCAAACATCCATCACAAGAGTACTGCGTAAACCGATTTTTTCTTATTGGACAATAAGAGCACCGTGGTTTAGTGTTTTCCTGTTGTAGTCTTTTATCTGGAACTTTCTCAATTTTTCGACCCAAAACATTTATGATTTTCTGCTTTAGAGGAATAGATAAACAAGTGACACTAGATCGTCGTATAATGTGCGGCTTCGTAAGCTCTCTAGCTAAATTCGTTAGGTATAGCCTCCGTTCGGTTTTCTGATTTGTATTGGTGTAATAAATTATTTGGGAATTAATACCAGCAATATTCAGTAAACTGCAAAATACCGTAAATGGCCATCTGTTGCTCACTCTTGTTACATTATATTCAGTCTTCATTCTATCTACCACATCTACTGCTCCTTTGGTAAGATTATAAAACTTATAACTGACGGTTTCTTCTGCTCTCCAGTGTTTGCATCAATTTCATCATCTTCGTGAAAAGTTGATAACATCAACACATTCTTATTCTTTTTAGGAATGTATGAAGTTAGCAGGCTTTCGTTGGAATTCATTCCCCAAGCAAACATGCTACTATGTACAGATCGTATCTTTGTATCCAAAAATATTGGCGGGATCTCCTCTTGTTTTTCCGTAATGTACCGACTAAGGTCAGACGGTGGTTGTTTATTAAATCATTTGCTAACGGCACCGAAGTAAAATAGTTGTCCATGGTAACATTTCTACCAGTACCACTGCAATGCTTTAGAAGACGGGTTACGACACTGTACGCGTCATTTTTAGTTGATATGGGCCACTGGGTTGTTTGCCGGCATATATTTCAATATTATGCGTGTAAAACATTCTAGCATCTACGACAGCATAAATTTTAATGCCATATTTGGCAGGTTTGTTAGCTATGTATTGCCTAAACAAACATCTGCCTCTAAAGGCTTCCAGCATTTCATCCACTGTTACGTAGGAGCCAACAGAGTAATTCTTGACGCATCTTTCTGTAAATTCGTCAAGCATCTGACGCACAGCGGCTAAATTATCTCTTTTAGATCTCTCAGCTCGAGTATTTTTGTCATCAAATCTAATATTTTGTGTACTAAAGCATGAAAGCGGCGTTGCGACATAGTTGCAGCAAAGAATTCTGGAGCTGTTCCATCTGTCGCCCACAGTTCGGATGTGTTTAAATGTTGAGCCCTCTTTACACCTGCCAAATACAAAATACCCAAGAAAGCATTGATCTCCTCAAAATCGGTTGGCAAATTATGTTTGTCACTTCCAGTAAGCCTTACTCTAGCTAATTGCTTATTTGTGAAGTTTGTAATGTGATCAATCATTTCATCGGAAAAAAAAAGTTTCCAACATTCCAAAACATTCTTCGCATTTTTGGCTATTCCTTTTACGCCAGGTAATTGGGTGATTATATTATGAGGTGCAGTTTTACCTGGTTGTTTTGTTTGTTTATGAACTAACCATTGAGTGCCGTCTTTACCCGCATATACAGGACCATTTTTCACTTCTCTTTCCATTTGAGGAACCTCGTGACTATCTTCACTATCTGAACCTGATTGCTCTGTATCGGTATTATGAATACTGTGATCGGAGTGATCGTCCTCGTCTGATAAATCACTTTCACTTCTAGCCGACGTACATGGCAGATCATCTTGTATCTCCTCCCAAAGAGCTAACAATCGCTGTTGCTCCTTTTCATACGACATCACAGTGTCACAGATAAATAGTTTTGTCACAAAATTATAGTTTTCAAAGCGAAAAAATCTTCCAAACAACTAGTTCACTAAGTAACAATGTTAAACTTTACCGTTACACGATAGGTACCGCGTTAGATTTTAACTAACAAGTTTACTCGAGTCCTAACAAAGGCACACTGGTCACGTAAGCCACAAAGCTCGAACAGAGTAATGGTGGGGGTTGCTGCGGAAGGTTCTTGGGAAATCATAGCTAGACGGGGAGAAATCTACAGGTAACGGACTTTACAAAATATCGATAAATGTAACAATGTTAGATAAAATCTAACAGCGGTACCGATCGCGGGTTAACTCATCTATATACTAAAAACATTGGAAATGTATCAAAAAATATGTATGTGATGCAATTCATAGAGCATAGATGCTTTAAGCGTTCTCTAGTTTTTTTTATATGATCAATCATTCTGTACTTTACCATAACTCATTATACATAGTCTAATAGTAATTTTTAGGTTTAGCTTTACTCGAATTTTCATTATCCCATTTTGCTTCTCCTCTTTTTCATCGTCTCTTCTTCTTTATTATTATTCCTTTGTTCGTCGTTCTCTTTATCTTTTTTCTTTCGGCATTTTGTGTTTTTTATATAAATTTTTAGAATTTAGTCTTTTCAACTATTTCCTTCTTTTTCCAGTTTCCTCGACTTTTAAAATTTTTATGTACTTCCCAAACTCTCCTCCTGTGTTGATCAATTACAGAACAAGAAAGATTAAACGGTTTAAGAAAACCGAAGACAAAAACCAGGTGGTTGATCTAAGGTTAGAACGAAAGAGGTTGTTGAAATTGACACGGAATGACTAAAATTCTTCGAACGTTCCGGCGGCTATTTGTAACACAAACTTGTCTATCATATAGAACTTGTCAAAAATCGCTTAAAAGCAGTTTCACGTGCATCCGTATATTAGATTTGACTTCGTTTACTAGTAAATCATTGGCACATCTATATCATCCGTCATAATTATTGGACATGGGCAACAGAGAAAAAAATAAAATAAAAACTAAACATTAAGATTTAAATTAAAATATGCTATTTCGGTCATAAAATAAAAAACCAAAATCAAAAGTAAAGCACTGCGGTAAAAATGTTACATTTACAGACTTTTCCTGTTCAAACTATTATTATTTTAAAGATGTTTTCAAGTTCAACACTCTTTATTTGTTATATATTTACAGAGTAGTACACAGGCTCACTCACGTCAGCAATAGTTGATTGAGGGCGCCACTTAGTAGATCGTATTGATAAACTTCTAGAGGCACTAAGAACTCCAGAAACTGAAGAAACCAAACCGTAAAAAGAAATATGATTATCTTTTTTGTTACTAACGAAACGACTAGATAACCATAAAAACAACAATTAAATAGTTAATTTATACCGCATAGGGCGTTCGACATCGATCACTGACTAATATAACTAAGCGCAATTTAAGTGAATTATTTTCCAACAAAAAAATCTTTCGAAAATTACACATTGATATTACAAAGCGGAAGATTATTATAAAGATAATTCAGCGTCGAACGACAGATACGAACGCGTGCACATTAATAAGTTTATAAAATAAATGAAGGTAAGGAGTTATTTCACTTATCTGACAAGAAAAGACAAGCAGCTTGTAGTGGTTTTGTCAGGTGCGAGGCGTCCTTTGTGGAACAAGCCAGTGAACGTGGAAGAAGACACCAGTAGCCAGAACAAATAGTAAAGCAAATTCGGAGGGTGGCAGCAAATATCAAAAGTGGTTTAACCGATCTCTGCAACAGCGTAGCAGTTCGTAGGAACTAATCCTGGTGACTCGGTTTCTCGTCAATAGAATACATATCCAGACAATCAACTCTAATTTACTGCATTACTGATCCTATTACTTATGATCATACAACCGTGGTGAGAACAAAATGGCAGTCACAAAGAATGTAGAGATAACCAAAAAAATAACAAATGCAGACAACTTACGACGTTTAGAAGTGTTGCAAACGTCTCTCCTTTTTTTTTATTGAGAGCTCTTCTGTCAGTATATGCGTATTTTTAATAGGTTTTAAAATTCCATTAGGATAATTCAGAAAAATTTTCGGAAAGTACAATACTCTAACCGTCAACCGAGCAGCAAAAGAAAGACAATTTACCGACGTGTCCAGCAAAGATTCCTACCCAAAGAAAAGATTCGTGGTTTACCGACGGATTTGACTCTGATTTAGCCATCATCGTATGTACTTTTAGTTGCATGACCACAAGGAGGATTTTGGCGTAAAATCAATATTAAAATCGTAAACCAAAAATATTGTCTCATATTTTTAACTCTCAATACAGAGTGAATGAGACACCCGCATCAGTATCTTTTTTTCAAAACGGATAGTCGTACAGAGTTGCGTCAAAAAAAATTTATTGTAAAAGCCTTAGTAAAGATTCGAATGGTGATATTATTATTTTCCGAAAAAGTTAGGATTTCAGCCACCTGTTTTGAGTAATATTTGATTGAAGCTATTAAATTTAGTTTATTAAAAATCAGGATTTGAAATCTATTACCAGGTCACAAGTGTTCAAAATGCCATAATGCCACAATAATAATATGACAAGTGTTCAAAATTTCTTTCATTTACTTCTTAACAATGTTGAGCTCTTGTAGTGACATTGTCTAAGGTAGCTAGATTTTAAATGCTGACGTTTAATGAACCAAATTTAATGTTAAAACTCTGTTGAGTTTGTAGTGTTAATTCATCAAATTATATTTATTATTACAAAATTTAAATACATAGATAGCACAACGTATAGTATTGTGAATAAATATTTATTTGTTAAACCGTTTGGGATACAGTTACCGACAACGACTTGTAAGTAAATTTGAAATTGGAGTCATTTGCCTATGAAGTGGTTATCCACTTATCTATTGAATGCACCATGTATGGTGCAATTATTTACATAAATATTGAAACTGTTTTTGTAACAAATTTGGAAGGTTCTTTAAACTAACCGACATGTTACAATTCAATATCCTACTCCGTTCAAAAGTTTTGAAAAAAATGTTTGTAGAAGTTTTCTAGTCAATATCATTTCATTTGTCATTTCGCTTAAAAAAAGTAAATAGCGAATATTTTGAAGCTATAATGTGTTACGGTTTTATTTTATACACCAAATAAAACGTGGGTTGTGTCCAATATCTTACACGGAAATAAATCTAGAAAACGTATGTCGCGATTAATACGTTACGACGAAAGTCATATTTGGTCCGCATTCTGCGAATTATTGATTGGTTAAAAATAAATATTGATTTTTATTTCCAAAAACGAGGCGGACATCTTGTCACTACTTTCTTCTTGCTGGAAACTGGTTTATTAATTATTAATTGTTAATTAAAACTACGCAAATAATTTAAATCCGTTAAAAGATTTCCAATAACATTTATTTTTGTCTAAACCTACCGTAAGTGCTTGTTCTTTTTTCTTTGTACACATTTTAAATGCCACGTGGAATCCTTTTAGACGTTACGTTTTCTACTCTTTGCGTTTTTTTGTTCCGTATCTGGATAACTTCCTGGGGTGTTCAAGTAGCCGATTGACACATTCCCTTTTTGATGGAGTACCGCATCACCAGTAGCTGCGTCAGACAGCTGGAGGCAATCTGTGGGTACCCCGTCTACCAATCTAAGGACTGGGTATGCATTGTGGTTTAAACAAAGGAGCCTAACGCCTTCTAGTTCTCTTTGAACACCTTTCAAGAAGAATCCTGTAGTACAACTGAGGAACTGTCGATATCGTCGCTAACTGAAAATCTTACTTTCGGGACTTCGTTCACATAATACAGCTAAGTTTTAGTATTTAAGTTATCGTATTTATTGCTAGTGAGTGTGAAGCTCAAGTACATACGACATAAAACGTTGTTAACCTTTAGTTTTAAGTAAAACCCTATTCGGTGGTACACTCAACAGCCGAGAGATTTTAATAGACTCAATATGGGCTTAATTTAAACGGTTGTCGCAAGGTCAAAAGACTTTTTGGGTTTGCGGGAGGTACTTACCCCGTTAGACAAGTTACTCTTAAGCGTCAGTGTCGTTGCATGTTTGACCAGATAAATTGCCGTGTGTAAATAGTATATGTATTCCTATCAGATAGTACTCAATTAAAACGTTAACACTACAAATTGTTTCTGAAGCTTATCTGTAGATCCGGTGCGTTATTCGTATAGACTTTTTTGATGCTAGTAAGCGAGACTACTGCTTAAGGATACGTGACAACATCCGAGAGTCTTTCTCCTTCTTACTCTCCTGTTACTATAGAAATTTTTAAACTGTCTGTTTTTCTTTTATGGTTAATTATTGTGTCAATTTGTTCGATCTAGTGTATCTCGTATTAGTATTAAGTAAACCTTTTAATCTCCTGTTGGATGGTTTTGTTTGTTTCTCTTACCCAGCAGGTGGCGCCTTGTTAGGACAGCGGTTTAATTTCTTTGACTTTCATAAGGACCACCCACTCTACAACAACGCCGAGAAGCTGCTGTTTTACTTAAACAATTTATTTCTACCAACCTACTACGATACACCGATCCGTACTTTCTTTTATTATTTTTTTAGCTTCATCTAGACCCCTCCGTATATTTGTAAACTGAAACCGTTACAAATTATATTAGCGTATGGAAGAGAGAGAATGTAAATATTCGTTTTAAAAAACAAATTAATAAAAACTATCAGAAATTGTCAAAGAAATCATTGAAAGTGTTTTTCTTCAATTACTAAACAATGTCCCATGCGATCTTAGAGTGTTTAGTATAGTTCTTATTTTAATGGACATACAGAGCTTCAGTTACTGTTGATCTTAGTTCACCCAGAGTAAGCTTGTGTCCCTAAATGTCTAATATCTTAGGAAATATTTACCGCTTGAAAACTCTCTGGCCATGCAAGCTCTACTATAAGTTGGTGCTCCATCAGTTGATATATTATTGCTTCATTGTTTCTTAAGCCACACAAAATATGCCTTACCCCATTTGAAAGAAATCAAAGTTATTACCTTAGTTCAATTTTCCGTGAATAAAAATGGCACCACTAGATAATTTCCTAAAACTCCAACCCACAGGTTGACTTTGACATAATATTGCGTTTTTGTTTCTTGTGCTCTGAGCTGATTTTTGTTTGTTTAAACTGATTCGCCATGTAATATAAATAAACTCTTATCAGACAATATATGCTATTTGAAATATTTTGAACAATGTTTCCATCTTTATGACTTTAAAGCAGCTGCCCTTGACGCGTGAAATTGTTCTGTCTCAGAAGCAAGTGTGGTGGTGTCTTCACCTTTAACCTCCAAATAAATATTTATTGTTAAATGTTTTGTACCAACATACGACTCTTATTATGTAGCTGAAACTTGTTGCACGAAAAGCATTGTAATACTGAGAATTATAAATTTTGTACTTGGAATATCGTTAAGGCCAGTGTGTCCCCAGTGCAGTTTTGGAAAATCGTAAAGAGTATCACCTATAGAAGTAGTCCAATTTATACGTATAAATCGTAGAATTTTAAGAAAAGATAAAAATATTAGTTGAAATACTGTAGCTAATACCGGTGATTTTTGTAGACTTGCGTTCGAGCTACCCTACACTGATGAGCCTCAGATAAGGCAAAACACATGTATTTAAGTGCCGTTTGTACTTCTGCAATTATCACTAGCTACTATTTTAGTCAGTTAGCAAGAATTTGAAATATTACGTTAAAAATGCGCTTATCGGTTTCGCAATGTTGAAAAGTTAACAGCCGTCATCTTACTACAGATTTCTACAAATATAACATTTTGATAAACATATACTTTTTAAAATAAGGATCATCCATAAATTACTTCTAGTGTGACTTACGCGGATATATTGAAAAATTCTTAGCCTACTATAGAACCAAACAAAATTTCAATGTCAAAATATTTTATTACTCAACATATTTTCCTCTTAATTGGATACATTTATTACAGCGAACCTGCAACGTCTCTAGACCTTTCAAAAAAATTTTTCTTCTTGCTCTGCAAACCAGACCTCCACAGCTTCTATTACCTCCTTGTTGGAAGAAAATGTACGACCTTTTAAACTTTTTTTTAGTTGAGGAAAGAGGTGATAGTCGGACGGAGCCAAATCGGATGAATAAGAGGGGTGTTCTAGTAATTCAACCCTTAAATCACGAATTTTTTGCATGGCAACATGAGATTTGTGTGCAGGGGCGTTGTTCTGCAAAAACAAAACACCTTTGGATAGCTTTCCGCGTCTTTTCTCTTTAATATTTTCCCGTAGAGTGGTCAGTAATGTCGAATAGTAATCTCCAGTTATTGTTCTACCCTTATCCAAAAATCAATCATGATTACTCCATGGCAATCCCAAAAACTGAAGCAAGAACTTTTCCAGCAGATTTTGGACACGAAACTTCTTAGGTCTTGGAGAACCAGAGTGTCGCCATTCCATCGATTGTTGCTTTGTTTTGGATCGTAGAAATGTACCCAAGTCTCATCCATAGTAAGAATTTGGTTTAAGAAGTCTACATCGTTTTCAAATCGAGCACAGATCGAACGCGATGCTTCTACCCTTGCACGCTTTTGGTCAACATTCAAACATTTGGGGATCCATTTTGCAGTCATTTTTCTCATGTTCAAATTGACGTAAACCATATGATGAACGCGTTCGTATGAAATATTCAGTGCTTCAGATATCCGTTTTAGCCCAATTCGACGGTTTGATAAAATCATTTCATGAACTGCATCTATATTTTCAGGGACTGACACAGAAACTGACCTTCCCGATTGGTCATCACCTTCAATGGAAAATTTACCTCTTTTAAAGCTTGCATTCCAATTTTGACGGTCGCATACGAAGGACATTGATCACCAAGGGTATTAAGCATATCTTCGTAAATCTGCTTACCTCTTAACCCTTTTAAATACAGGTACTTGATGATGGCTCAATACTCCAATTTTTCGATTTTCACAATTTCGGTGGACATCTTTTTTCATTTAATTTATTGCGTGACTCTGGTTTACTTTTTTGACGTCAAACTTTACACTGACACTTCTAATAACTTATTGTTTGTTGCTATGGTAACGCAATATTTTGTTTATGCAAGGAACTGGTCATTTTTTCATAATTTTAGACAATACAGGAACATATTTTATTAGATCAAGCGTAACAATAAAATCTCATTTTCATATCACAGTTCTAACACCAAGACAATAAATGTCTTAACAATAAATGTGTTAACAATGTTAACAATATTACCAAGGAACAATAAAAAATACATCCTCTAATAGATGGTGAAAACATTTACATAAAAATATCTTGAAGTAATATCACCGATTGCACACGGTTTCTTCACCACATATACAGGGTTAAACTGTTCTTCTGAGGAACCATACATAACACTTACATCACAATAAAATATACAAATAAATAAATAATTCAGAAGTAAAATGTGCGTCTAACGACATCTCGTGTAATATGGACACGTATAAATAAATAAATATTTATTGCTCCACGAGAGTTTCAAAGACCAACCGCCTTCATGTACAGTTGTATACCGCACTTAAGCTCTCATGAGCTCATAATAAGAACGAAATGCACATCAGGTGTTTTTTTCGTTGCGTTTGTGCTACTGTACAAGAAATACTTGGTTTGCTATCGACACGCATGTTTCGGCATTTAAAGTTATCGCTTCTGATAACAATAATGCACTTTAAACATTCACAGTCGTTACAGTTAACTGTTGGCATTTCTTAGTTTAAATAATTCAGATTTGAATTAAAACATAATAATTATATGAAACATAAAAAGTAAGACATTATTTTAGAGTGTATAAATATTTGTTACAAGCTATCATACTATAATAAAAGAAACAGAAGATATTCATAATACAAACTACATTTGCACGAGGAATTTTTCCTAATAAAATTTTAATACGGCACATATTTATTCTTTTAAACAAAAAGCGAAGAATAGTTGATACTATGCGCTTATATTAAATGCTTTTACGAGATATTTAGTTAGCTGAACAATGCATGTTGATTAAATTTTAAAATAGTCGTTAGTTTTGTAAAAACTCCATGATTTATGTAAAACATCATTTCCATAGAAACTAATACCTTAGTTCCTTTTTTTTTACTTTAAGTTTGTAGTATCATATTCGAAATTCCACGTCTTTATTAAATTTTTAGATGCCTACAAAATATGTGCTTATTTAACATTTTTCTGAGAACAGTAATATTTCTATAGAGAATAGTTATCTTTTTAATTTAAAAATAGAGCTGTGATAAGAGGTTTTATATTAAAAAATACTTACTGTTTCTCGGGTGTTTGTCATTTGTATACTTCCTTTCCACCATGTAATTGTAGGGGGTGGGCGAGATCCCACAACTTCGCAACTTAATTCGTATGTACTTTCAGCGGAAAGAGGTCGATTTTCTCCTACTAGTTTCACCCATAGTGGACGCACTGAAAAGAAAAAAAAGGACACATTAAATAAATATAAATATTGGAGTGCATCTAATGGAAAGTCATGTAGGTGTAAAATAAAATCATGCTCCTGTTGTTTCTGACTACGAATTGAAATTATGATATATGAATTTGGATCCGCTACACATTGGTTCTATACAGTATCGCATTGTTCAGTAATTTTCCATTTTCTCTTTTCAACTTTTTGCATAACTAAATTTATAAATTTATTTCATATGCATGATCTTTCGAACATTTTTATTCAAAAATTCTTTTATATAATGTTATTTATTATTTCATGGATTAGGATGGCTTCTTTTTTATGTAAAATTACCCAGCGGCTTGAAATGTTTCAGCAAATTTTAAGTTACTTTTGTCAACCGACAAAGCGACGTAATTACGAAAATGCACATATTATTTAAATTTGACGAGTAAATAATAAACTTCAATTACTCGGACAAGAACAAAAGTTTTTTAAAATGAGATTTTGCCGGTTTCATAATTAAATGGTTTAGGGAAACTGCAAACTTTTTAGGTTGGTGTAAGTACTCAAATTAGCTGACATTTGTTTATGTTTCCATGCATCTTTCTTAACTCTGACACTTAAAATGGTATGATAAATGAAGGGTGTCCTCTTGTCTCAAGATAAATTAAAATAGTTGTTAGCCAGCAGCGTTAAGCACTGACGTACATTTATAATAAACTTATGCCCAGCTTGTTTACTAAAGCGTAAGTTTTAAATTAAAATGTATTTTTTGATTGTATTAATTTGTCAATATTTCTCTACCGACAGCAAAACCAATTAAATTTGCTTTGCCGTGCACACATATTTAAATAAAAATATTTAGAACAAATATTTGTTGTTCGTTTTTATTTATCAAAGAGAGTTTAAAAATTCAAAAATGATTACATTATTTTTTTGTATTTCGATGCTGCAACATTCTTTTCATGCGAAATAGGTGCTGTAATTCGGTTTCCTGCACCAAATAATTTGCTTGTGACACTTGTTTTCCATACCTATACTATTAAATCACTTTCACAAGTTTTATAATCAATGCTTAATCAAAATTCAATATTATATTACAATTCTATAATAATAATCATTTAATTCTTGATTCTTTATTAAAAATAACTTTCAATGTAATCTAAATAAAATTTGACACTATAACAACATTAATTTGTTTTGCAAGTTTTAGTGTTACGTAAGTAATTTGTCCGTAGTATTTTTTCAATTTTAATTACATTAAAATGTTACTTTAACAAAAGTATGAAAAATAATTGTAACTTAATTTGAAATACTTGTATTATAAATTAAGAAAAAATTTTATAATAAATAGATAATAAAATAAATAATTAACTTTTAAATATATACAAATTTATTTTATACAGTCATCAAGTTTATGTTTAATAAAAAATAAATAAATTTAAAATACACATGAATAAATTTTATTTATTATGGATGAAAGAAGAAAGTCAAAGATGCTATTCCTTCTTTCCAAACATAGCAAACAGAAAATATCGAATATCTCATGAAATTTATTTTATCTTCGAAAGTATAAGAAAAATCGTAACAGTGTTAAACAACTTCAAACAAATTTTACTAGAAATGATACGAACAGAGTTTTCATATTTTGCTTGTTTTGTAATAACAATGTGTGTGCCAAAACAATACGTTGCTTGTTAGAAGCTCTAAATGTGTATTTCCAATTAGGAGACGTTTAATTGTACTTTTAAATTTATTAACTTGCATATTTTAGGTACACCAACTGAGACTTTATTAAGAAACATGCTTGCTTAGTAATTTAGAAAATTTACTTCTCCTAAAATTAATTCACCCCTATTTCAATATTATTTCTTCGCATCCCGCCACAATTGCAAACATTAGAGTCTTAACGGGATTAATTAATATTTTAAATATTTATAAGTTTGATATTGATTTTTTCAATATAAGTTGTCGACTATGGTTCGGCCTATATTAAAGAAATATGTTTTTTGTTAAAGTTGTGTTTGTGGAATTTACACTCAAAACTCAACTTATGCCTATAATACCAAAAGCTTTTAAACTTGATTTATGCTTAAGCAAATAAAATAACAACAAATGTTTTAAAAAATTGATTTTGAGATTAATTTTCTTTCTACCAGTCAAAAATAAAACTTTTACGTCACAAGAAGGCGACTTTTTTCCTTGTCAATTAATGTAAAATGCATAGTGCAATTCTTGCTGTCTAATGTTATATGAAATATGGTTAATTTCACGATTTTTTCCAAAACCTTAGTTCCATTTTATTACAAAATCATGTTTTAAAAAAAAGTTAACATGAACATTTACAAAATATTGTTTACATATGTATATTGACATAGAAATCACGGCAATATTCGCATATTTAAAAAATACTATTTACATACATTTGTTAGCAAAAATAGAATTGTATTTTTTTAACACAGTTATCTTTTATAAATTTAACAAAAACATTAATTGTGAAAAAAAAAGTCTTTAAAAAATTAGAACAAATTGAGCACAAAATGAAGTGTAGATGGCAGCCTTTCCACCATCTAAGTGGGTAAGTATATTCATTTTGATTTTGTTCTAAACTAATATTTTACACAGTCATTGATGTCTTGATTTTGTAAGTGTACATTTTTAAGATGATATTTTAAGTGCGTATTTAATTCGATTATCTGCATCCATTGCAGACGGTATTATTGGTTTTTCTCTGTAGGGTCATTCTCTGTAAATATACATCATTTTAAAGTTAAAGAATTGAATTTTCTAAATCTGGCAACTCTGAATCAATGCAACCACGTGTGTCTACACCAAAACACAATTTTCAGGCGGACATTCACGTGAATAAAGTTTGCTATGTATTAGGTAAATTAAAACTCAAATATGTATGGCAGTAATGCAACTAAGTAAAGTGTCCTTTTGTTTTTCATTTGAACAGTATGTGATGCTTTATTTTTAACAAAATAATGAAAATACTGTACCGATTTCTTTTGTTAGGCTTAAAAAAGTGAATGAATGGGTTTGTGTTACGTTTGTCACAAATAATTGCTTTTTTAATTTGTGTTTTAAAACAATTTTTGTTGAATTGAAACAGTTAAGTTTGTTATTTTGGGATTTCATGAACAGTATGTATCAGTTGGTTTTAATAATAACAAATAATTTACAAATACATTGACAAACGTAACGCTTAATCATGTGACTAACGTAACTAGGCGTGACTAACGAACACTATGTGACTAACGTAACTTTAGTATTAGCAGAACAAGTATTTAGAGCGTAAGAAAGCAGCTGATTGTATGCGAAATTTAAGAAAACTAAGAAAAAACAACAAGGGATACAAGAGAAAACAAATGAAGCAAGTTAATGCGGAAAATGAGACAGCGTAAAAAGGAACTAGGAGCAAAAGAAGCTGGAGCTACATCAAACCAGACTTCCTCGCCATTTTCCAGACAATCTCATGGGAAAGCAATAAAGAAGGCTCTATCATCACTACCACACAGTCCAAGAAAAAGAAAGCTCTAATACAAAAAACTTGCAGAAAAAGTTGGAGTTTCTACAACTTTATCACAAAACTGTTCCAAAAGAAGCACTGCCACAAATGAAGAATGTGTCCAGCAAGTTATGCATTTTATCTAGAAAGTCACATATCTAGACAAATGCTCAGAAAAAAAATGTTGTTACAGTCAGGAATAAAGAAACGAAAGAACAAAGTCACCAACAGAAGCATCTGCTTATGTTCACTTTAAAGAAGTTCAACTTGTTCAAGAAACACTTTCCAGATACAAAGATTTAGTTTTCAATATTTTGTGAGTTGAGGGCTCCAAGACATTTGGAGTTTGTTGCAAAAACTTGGAATTGATTTAAAACTTTTTACAAATTTAAAAATACCAAGCTTACACAGTCAAGCAACTGATAGCTATTCTTGTGTGTGATACAAATTCCTCACAGTGCATAAATTACCAGTGTCTAGAATGCAAAAAGATAAGGTATCCGATTTTGTCTTTGAAAACTTGCATGTTGTGGAAGATAAACTTATTACTTTCAATCAGTGGAAGGATGGTAAAATGAAACCCCAGAATTTCGGAGTTGTAAAACTAGCTGTAGAAGTCGATCGTCAAATTACGAGAAATTTGGGTCATTTCTACAATATCTTCAGGCAAGCAAAAGAACTGCAAAAACAAAAAGAAGATCTAACTCCAGGTACACTGATTTTGCAGACAGACTTTGTAGAAAATTATGTTGTGAAACACCAAAATGAAATAATGCAAACACACTGGACATCTGATAAAACTATGACTATTTATACTGCTGTGTTGTACTACCGAAAGGAAAGTTCTTATCTAATTGTGCAAAGTTACGCTGTCATATCCAATATACAAAAAACACACAGCAAAAGATGTGAATGTCTTTAATTCCAGAATTATCTCCATTTTTTCTCAGGAAATTGGTCAACTAATTAAGAAAGTGAAACTGTGGACTGATGCAGCTGCAGCTCATTTCAAAAACCGAAGTTCCATGGTCACACTTTCTTCTTCCAGTTTGTATTCCCAACGGAACTTTAGCAAGTCCTATCATTGGCTGTGTTCTGAAAAGAATTATTTAGAAAGGAGTTTTACAGAACAAAGTAGTCATCAGAAACTCCCTAGATTTCCATATGTATTGCGATACAATCCGCACTGCAAAAGAAGATCAGCTGAAAGTGAAATGCCGGTATGTTCCTGAGGAGAATCTGAAGTAGGAATATGCAAGGAGCGTTGTGAAAACTGGGCCTCTGACTGCGTGTTTATATAAGAACACTGGTGACTTAAAGCTTATCGGTACACCAGTATTGCTCAAGAGTTCTTTAAGTTTACCCAATCCTAGCAATTCAAGTGCATGCACCGATAAAGAACCCATATTCATTGTTCAAGAAATGTATTACGCAGTTTATTTTATTGACAAATGGTACATTGGCAAGGATATTACACAAGCATCAGAAAATGTGTTCACCATGAAGTTTCTAACTAACAAGTTCAATTCAACCTGGAAGTTTCAAGTGGCCTACAAATGATGACGTTGTTGATATAGAACGTCAGTTCATCCTCTGGGGCCCCGTCTCCCTTGTTGGTAATTTACCATTTACCATTAATATCATTGATTTCCAGGCCATCATAGCACTTAAGTAATAAAATCTGTTCTATTACTTACTACATCTGTTACAGTATCAGTAATGATACTATGGAATAAAGTCAAATTTTGCGTTTAAAAACGTTCAAGCCATTATGTTAATGCGCATGTTTGTTAGTCACAGTTACGTTAGTCACATGCATATAATTATTATATTATTATTTTTTAAAATTTGAACTTATATAGGCGAATATGAACTTGCAGTATTGAAACAGAGACAGTTATGAAATAGGTAAAAATTATGAATTATATCTAACAGCTATATAAGAAAAAAATTTGGTTAATGTTTGTTCAATGCATTATTAACAGGTTGCATTTTGGTTACGTTAGTCACTAATGTTAAAGGAAATTTTAAAATTCATAATATTAGTACAATTTCAATTTTTATATAGATTATAGGCATTAGATACGTTTAATTTTCAGCTAGTATACTGAAATATATTTTTATTAATTTTAAAATTCATACTGAAATATATTTTTTATTAATTTTAAAATTAGCTTTAACACTAATATTCATCTGTCACAAGTTTTGTAAATGTTACATTAGTCACTATGGAATTACCCTGTATAGGCATCAATCTCATTGTTAATTGCTTTTTCCTGAAAATGAAAATTTACGTGGATTTGTATATCCAAGTGAACTAAGTATTATTTAAAAACTCAACAATTGAAAAAATTTTGGTTGAAACAGTAAAATTCAATAAATCAATAATAGTACAGAATCCTTATTTATTGCGTTCAACAGCCAGTTACAATGGTCTAGACTTTCATTAAAATTACGACCGTTTATATTCTTTACTATATTACAATTTTTTTTTATCGGGTACAAAGATTACTAAGTTTGGTTTATATCAGATTAAAAGAAAATTGGTCGTTGACCTTCGACCAAATATTTCCGTTCGTTATTAAACTTTAAACATTAATTTGGTTTTTTAAGTATTCCTAGAAAGATATGTCTCCATTACATTTCCTGCAGTGCTTAGCACCAATATAGCAGTCACACAAAAACTACTTTTACTGAGCTTCTAAACGTAAGCACAACCTGAAATAGTTTTAATTTGTCAGATAAATAGGTCTAATAAATATATAAAGATGTCAGAATGTGTGATTGACTACAACAAAAACAAAATAGTGGTTTATATAATAAGGTACCAGATGACTTTCTATCATAAAAAGGAATAAGATGATGAAAGATATCCGGATTTTGAAGTGGCCTCTCCTCCACTAGATGGTATAGATCGGAAACGGAGAAGATCTCCTCTGGATATATATTTTTCGCATCAACAAGCACCACGTTTACTCTTTGGCTCTTGATTCGGTATTCCTGGTCTCGGAGCACTATGTATAGCACCTTTTCCACAATACTTTGTTTGGCATCTGTATCGACATATGCGCCTAACGCAATTCCTTTCACTGATGTCTCATAGTGTTTATGATGGGTACTGTATTAATTAAGAACAACCCCACCTCTCCTATTTTGTTTCTATTACATGTACTGCAGTTGCTTCTGATTACTCCAGGACATGGTAACGTTGTGTTGCCACTCAACCCCTCGGTTTTCTTCTTTTTTCGGTATCCTTCCTTGGTGTGATCTGGGTACTTACAAAACATTTACCGTTTCTTAGTTTGTTGTTATGCTCTGTCTTGTTTATCTGCCTCTAATTTATAGTTTCTTTCTCCGTCTCCTAGTTTTTGCAATTTTTTTAAAATTCCGCAAAGTTTGTGAATTTACTTCGTAAAATAACTGTTCTTATATTTCGACGTATCAACCCGTACACAATGTCTAATTGTAGTTGCTCTGTCAGTCTGGTTTGTAGGAAAATATTTCCAATGACAACCCTCTTCTCGCAGATGAAGATTTTAATGTTAGCATTTTCTTTTTGTTGCGAATATTTCCCACAGGATTTGATGGGTTGGTTTGTTCGGCCCATATGTATTATTCAAGCTGGTGATGGCCTCTTTCTATATGGTCGTTGTCGTTTTGACCCTGTGCCACGAGATGTTGGTTTGTTTTTCAAGCACCATTGGGAGACCTTTTAAAATCATTTTTCATTTTTAATTTTCTTGCAATCCTTTTAGATTACGATGGTATCGATAAATGCTTCCACGTCACCACTTCCGTCGAACCTCGATGTGCACTTATCACTGTAACATTGTAGTTCTAAAAAAATGGTTTGCGGGATATTTGAGTGAAACAGCGAATTTGCCAACTTTATTTTGGCACTAATGCATTTAATTACAAAATCACTTTTAGGTAGAAATGTTTCTAATAGGTTCATATTTTTATAATAAAATCTAAATGAAATATGTTCAAAAATAAATATGATTGTTCTTTTTAACCCATTTATTCATAAATATTGGTAATTATTAATGCTGGTATAAAAGCTTCTATTATACTTATTTTTATTGTAACGATACGTTTATTTACATTAAAATTAATACATTTAATGAATCTCGTAATGCTGCGTACGTCAACATTATTTTACTCTTTATTTTAATGCAAACTGCAAATAAGCGTAAAAGAATCACAGGGAAAAACTCTCCAAACGCGTCATCATCACAAGCACCTACGCGAATCTTAATCTTAATTTTTTAATTTTTAATTTTTCAATGTCCATTTCGATTTTTCGGTCTCCGATTCTTCGATTTTCCGATTTTTCGAAAGTTTACAATTTTTGTATACTTCGATTTTTCGTTACTATTGTAATAATATGCGATTAACTTAGACAAAATTTTATTTAACTTTAACAACAATAAAAACACTAGCTATTTAAACATTAACTACGTCTACAAAATTCTATTTTTGTGAATCATCAGTTAATATCATTACTGTTGGAATAAATGTTTAACGTAAAATTGGTGCAATTAGTGATCTGTAACGATGGTGTTTGGTGATGTAATGTCACCGTATTTGCCGTGATCGCCATCCACCGTGACGCTTAAAGGCTGTTAAATCACCGCCACCGTCTACTAGTATAGTCGCAGACGATCGACGGAAACAATGACCTGTATACAGACCACTGTCTGGCAATTTCAAAAATGATGCAACTTCTGTGTCCATGGCTTCAAATTTTTAATGCCAATAATTTGCGAAAAATACTTCCCATAAATGCCAATCCGAGATCTTCTACATCCGTTAACTTCATAGAATAAAGTTCACCAGCCCGACAAGCACATTACACCCATTATACAAGCAACCTAAAATTTAATAATATTTAGGTATAAGTACAATATTATTCAAATTATTTTCCCGTCGAACGTACATTTAGACAACTAAACATACTTAACTACGTAATGTCCAAAATCAAGTAGGTAGTACTGGACTGTCAAAAATAACATTTAAATTGAAAAAATGGATATTCAGGAAATTTTACTGTAACCTCTCCAGAAGTGGTTGAAATTGCATAGTCGACAGAAAAATGTTGTAAAAATTCGTGGATTAAATAACGAATAACAATTTTAGGATAAAATAAAAACGACATCTCCCAACAATAAAATATCTCGATTGTTAAGCGTCGTTATTAATACACTTATTTTTAAATACCTACTATACAGGGTGTCCCAAACAAAGTGGCCTATTAGACGTTTATGGAGAACTAATCGTATTTTTTTTGAAAATTTGTGATAACATATTATTAATACTGATCTTTAATTGTAAAATAGATTCGTTATATATTGCACTTCCGGTTGTGCCGGAAGTCGACATCAACTTCTTTATGTTAAATGGAATGATATGTTTTTATTATATTTTTTGTATTTAGTCCTAATTTAAAACAATTTTTTTTAAGGTTTGTAATATCTACTTTCCATAGTTTTTAAAATATCGTTAAATTTAAAAAAATATTGGTTTGTAGAATATTTTTTAAAAATTCATATTTTTGAAGTTTATTAAGATAAACAAATTATATTTGGTTTCCTTATAACAGAAGCTTAGTTTTATTCATTACTGTGATTAAAATATGTTCAGTGTATTCAGGACGTCCACCATTGATTCTCAAAGTAAGCGAACTTTAAATAGCAACAAGTCAATTTTTTTAAATGGAACATACTAAATATTATTCAACAGGTTGATTCAGAAATTTTTTTTGTGATCGATTGATATAAGCATTACCTATACTCATTTCATACGGTTTAGAAATTATTACGTATTTTTATAAAAATTATTTTTAATGTGGTAATATCTAGCTAACTATGGAAAAAAATATAAGTATGCATTGGTAGCAAGATATTTATTTGTAGTAAGTCAAAATCTAGGTAGCGGTGCAAGACAAAAATTAAAAATGTTTAACGGTAGGAGCAATGTAGGTTACAAATACCATACGAATAAATAAATAAACAAATAATAAAATTAATTTTTAATTAGTTAATATCTACAAAAAACTTAGTTATTAAATTGTTCAAAATGACGTCCATTTTCTCTCAAACAAAAATGAAGTCTTCGTAGCACTTCTTGTGTAGTAGCTCTTCAAATATCACTTCTATTAATTCTTCTAACTGCCGAATTTATTCGACCTACGACTTCTTCACAATTACTTACGGGAGTTGCGTGCACAATATCTTTTCATTTACCCCAAAATTAAAAATCGCAAGGGTCAGATCTGGTACTCTTGGAGGCCAACGTAAAGACCGTAACAAACCATCCACCTTACCAAACATATTAGTTAGTTTTTGAGTTGTAGCATGTGTACTATGACCTGGAGCTCCGTCTATTTGGTACCAACAAATCAAATATGTTTGAAGAGGAAGATCTGTTTTATTATTTTTTCTATTTCGCGTCGTTTACAAAGCTATAACCGCACTCAAAGCGGTGCGTTAATAGAAATTCGAGTGCGTTTATAGCGCTGGTGTACTTATATTTTTTAATGTTGGTAACACTAACACTGAATGTCAGAAATCTACGTATAGTTTACCTAACCTTAATTTTTTCTTGGGTCGATTATTTATTAATAAGTACAAGTAAACAAACAAAACGATTTACTTTAATTATGTGACGAAAATGTACAATTATTAAAAATATTAATAGTTACATTGGAGTTTTGCTGAGGATTAATGTTAACACCGGCACCAGGTAAAATATTATGGGTTGATACGATATTGTGCTGAGAATTATTTATATTAGGAGCTGTGTGACAGTCGCTGGAAGGAACATCCGGGCAAGTTAATATTGGTGGGCTCTGATGAACGCATTTGAGAAACTTGAAGTTTGTTTTTCAAAGACGCGTCAATATAACTTTCTGCAACAGCAGAGGATTTCCATCCCCGTGACGCTTAATTGTTAGTAAATCAGCCCCCGATCTGCCAAGTGTGTGGCACTGGTTCTCCTAAAACAGTGCCCAGTGAAAAGTTCACGGTTTGGCAATTTCAAGTATTTGGCGATATCCTTTGAAACTCTTCCCATGATGTTAATCCCAATTGGGCTGTTCACAGGGTGGGATGCTTTTATTTTACTTGAATGAACTTATGGCAACCCAATTATAAAAATGCTTAAGTGTTTAAACGCAATATCGTTAATTTCTGGTGGAATTTTAAATACTGTATAAATTTACATTCAAAAGTTCCATAATCTGACAGTTTGTATTGCCAATTTCAAAATTAAAAATATCGACATAAATTTTTATTTCAAAAATGTATTTTATTTATTTTGTAATAGAGGCGCAAAATAGAAAATATTGTAGGATACTAAAGTGTTTATAAGGCATTTTGTCGCACGCACGGGTTTAGGGGCACGACGAGCGCAGCGAGGAGTGCCTTTAAAGGAGGTCGACAAAATGTCTTCTAAACGAGTATCATAATATACTATTACAATATTACAATATTACCAATAATGCATTGTTTTTTTCTATAGTTAGCTAGATATTACCAAGTTAAATATAAATTTTTATAAAAATAAGTAATAACTTGTAAACCGTATGAGATAAGTACAGGTAATGCTTATATCAATCGATCCCAAAAAAATTTCTGAATCAACCTGTTAAATAATATTTAGAATGTTCTATTTAAAAAATCGACTTGTTACTATTTGAAGTTGGCTTACTTTGAGAATCAATGGTGGACGTCCTGAATACACTGAACATATTTTAATCACAGTAATGAATAAAACTAAGCTTCTGTTATAAGGAAACCAAATATAATTTTTTTATTTTAATAAACTTCAAAAATATGAATTTTTAAAAATATTCTACAAACAAATATTTTTTTTAAATATAACGATATTTCAAAAAACTATGGGAAGTAGATATTACAAACCTTAATAAAAGTTGTTTTAAATTAGGAGCTAAATACAAAAATATCATAAAAAACATATCATTCCGTTTAACATAAAGAAGTTGATGTCGACTTCCTGCACAACCGGAAGTGCAATATAAGCGAAACTATTTTAAAATTAAAGATCAGTATAAATAATATATTATCACAAATTTTCAAAATTTAAATACGATTCTTCTTTTGTTTGGGACACCCTGTATAATAGATTTAGGTACCTTTGTCGCCAAGTATTTGTCATCTGGGGCTCAGTTATAAATTGCTTCATTTGTGCGGGCGTAAAAGTTTTTGATTTTTTAGTCGTGTAACTTTCAGATTTCCGTTTAAGAAATGCCCGTAGTTTTCCAAAAGTTTCTATGTTTACTGCATGATTGATGTTAAGGGTACTTCTGAGCATAGAATAAAATGTCCATCAAGATGAAACTTTATATTTGTCAGATAATTCGTTAAAATACGCCAGGAGCACATTTTCCGAAAATGATTTAACGCTTTTTCTGGTAAGCCATTCCATAAAATTTGTGTACGTGCAACATATTGTAATGTATAGATGAAAATAGAAATAATATATAGTAGAGATATATCTTGTATGTCAAGAAGATATATTGATTTTTGTGTGTACGTGATCAGGTGAAATTAAAGTGGGGAAGAAGACGCTCTCGGGTAGTAGAGAATGATGCACGTGTAATTTTAAGTCCGTGCAAGAAACAATTAATATAGAATGTTTTTCGCTAATCATTAAAAGTTGTGTTGTGGTTGTGATTAATTAACCCAGTTATTAAAAATGGTTCATTAAAAACAATATAAAGCTGCGCATTGTTGATAACGCCCGCAAAGTAATATTAATAACAATAAACCTATAAAGTTATTGATGAAGAAAGCTTAAACAATTATAACCAAAATGGAACAATAAGGAATAGTTGAGGAAGCAGTCCAGGTTTGAGAGGTAATTTGACGAGATCCGTAGAAGGTCGCACGTACGCGTCAAATAGATTTACTAGGTTAGTTTAAGTTAATTAAATTAATTAAATAAGATTGTAACGAATTATTATTATTATTTATTATTGTGCTTTGTTATTTGCATGAATACACTCGTTATAAAATAATATTATACATTAATCATAATAAGATGCAAATTAAAAATCTACAATTTAATGCAAAACAGAGCCTAAAAAAACATAGTAAATATATTTGTAAATATGATCACAATTTGTGACTAGATTTTATTATTAAGATAATGATTAACTAAGTAGTACGTTTTATTTACAAGATATTGCCGCAATTTACACTAAAATGCCTTACTGTAATTTACGGATTTTAGTTCATGGGGTAAATCGTTGTATAGTTTTATGCCCATATAATGAGCACCTTTTTTAAACAATGTACTAGAGTGAGAAGGAATAGCAAAATTGTTTTTATGGCGTGTCTGCATACCCGTGTTTAATTGAATGTTCTTGACAAATTTATGTATATTAGAATATACAAATGCACAAATATTAAGTATATAGAGTGATGATAATGTCAGAATCCTTAAGTTTAAAAATAATGGTCTGCCATGGTCATCGAATTTAGCATTACTCATCGATCTGATTATTCGTTTTTGTAAGATAAACAGTCTTAAAGATTCCGACGAGTTACCTCAAAATATTATACTGTAAAGGCCCGTATTCACAGTACACTTTGGATGATCATCCCGGATGAATAATCCAAAGTGAATAAAAATGAACCGTGTAAACAAAAATTATCGAAAGTGATCATCCAAGATGAACAGTGAACAAAGTTGAACGTGTTCTACTTTTGTTCACTTTGGAGGATTCATCGCCGATGAATCATCCTCAATGAACCGTGAAAACATGCAGTTTATGCAGTGATTCATCCACAGTGACTGCTAAATTGCAACAAGAAGAGCACGTGCTTTTTTCTGAGTACCTAAATAATTAAATTTAAAGTAAACAGTGTGCCACAGTGGTGCTTTTTATAATGGTGTTTAAGTGGAAAGACGATCACACCCCACTAATTTTGAGTTTAATGAAAGACCGGCAGTGTCTTTGGAATACTAAAGCAGAGACGTATAAAAATAAAGTCCATAGAGAAAACGCATTAAAGGAAATCGTAAAAGAGCTGAATATTCAGGATGTGACAGTCGAGGATATTAAATTAAAAATAAAAACAATCCGTACGCGATATTCATCGGAACTGACTAAAGTAAATAAATCCGTAAAAAGTGGTACAGGGCCAGATGACGTTTATGTCCCAAAACTATTTTGGTACAAACAAGCTGATACATTCCTGCATGCAGTTTGTATACCGCGGAGCAGCACAGGAACTGCAGTAAGTATATGTATATCATTTTCTTATTATTATTTTATAATTTAGATTTAGAATGCTCCACTTCGTCTTGGTTTTCCCACACTGTACCTATAAATAAATAACAAAGCAGTTTAAAAATTAATAGCTTTATTGTGCAAGACAACAAATTATACAACGACAACAAAACATTTAAATCATTCTCCACTGCCATTCTACAATTTCAGTTGTACAGAACAGATTCGCATAAGCATCACGTATAGTGGCAGCAAGTTTTGTGTGGTTGTTACTTGTAGCAAGTGTTATTTCTCTGAGACCTTCATGTGCACCTTGCCGCCAAACTCCAGGAACAATTCTGCCTTCTTCCCATAATTCAACATCAACCAATCCTTCAGTTACATATGGGGCGTTGTTTGTAGAGGTTTTTCTGAGCCAATTGTGAAGAACACAAGCACTTTTCACCAATATTTCAGTTGTTTCTACTTTGAGAGGGATAGGCTTTTCGAATATTCTAAAACGAGACACAAGTATGCCAAATGCATTTTCTGATAGACGACCAGCTCGAGATAGCCGATAATTAAATATTTTTTCCTTTCTAGTTAATGATCTCTTGCTATAGGGTTTTAAAGGTATGTCCTTAGAGGAAAAGCGTCGTCGCCCACAAAAACACCATTCTCGGGTATATTGAGCGAATTGTTCTCCAGAGCTTCGTTGAATGTACATTTGGAAAACACTAATGCATCATTTGCTTTGCCATTTGTGCCGACGTCAATATATAGAAAGTTATAGTCAGCATCTACAACTGCAAAAAGAATCATGCTGAAGGTATTTTTATAGTTGAAGAAATATGAACCCGACTTCTCAGGACAGCGAATGGCAACATGTTTGCCGTCCAAAGCTCCACAGCAATTAGGAAGTTCCAACGAATGTAATATTCCTTAATTACTTTTTCCCATTCATTAGTGGTTGTAGGCACCTGTAAAAAACAAAACCATATACAAGAATCTTCGCCTTATATATTATAGTATGCTAGTATAGGTCTCTGTTTCAGGTTCCTCAACGCAAAAGGGCCCTATCGCCACAAAATCATACCGAGGATGATACAAAGAGAGGAATGACCCGGATATCGAGGATACACCTGAAGCAACAGGTGATTCTCTACCTGCTGTAACAAATGATGGCATAGTTTCTAATAATGAAACGCAACTATCACAACAAAGCAAACGCAGCAGAAAAACTATTCCTGAGGCAAACTTAAACACTCCATCTTCTTCGCGAAGGCTTAATTTGCCTGGAATTTCCGCTGTGGAAAGAGCAATAGATAAGTTAGGTACCATAGCTTCACACAACATAGAGACTGATAATGAATTTGATCACTTCTGCAGAAGTCTGGCAGTTCAGCTTAAGAAAATGCCTCTAGATCGTGCCTTGATATGCCAAACGAAACTACAAAATGTTATGACCGAAGAACGCATGTACCTCTTCAGGATGGAACATGCTTTGTCAAATACATCTACAGCTGTTCCATCATCGTATACCGTGTACTCAAGCAATAGTGACATAACAACCTCTGCCGCAACTCCTATCATGCAGGACCAAGAAGGATATTCAGAAGGAACAGCATATGATGTCTTATCTCAAGCTCTTTCGACCATACATAATAATTACGATTAAACTTACGTTATACTTTTTTTCAATAAAATTATTTTGTTAAAAGTATTAATGCATTATCTTATTTTTCAATAGTTTATGTGGAAAATAATTTAATTAGATACTAACCTTGATACAGTATTCCAGAACTTCATAAATAGCGGCTAATACCTCTGGTAAAAAATGTGATATGGAGCATCTAGGTACACGATATAAAGCTTCGAGTGTTCCAAAACAATCTCCAGCTGCGAGATATCTCAATACAATTTGCAGTTTTAGTCTGGCAGACAGAGCTTCTCTCATGGTTGTGTTTTGCTTTTCAATTAGCGGCGTTACTTTGGCAAGAAGTTCTTCAAATTGTGTTTCGGACATTCTGAGGTGTGTAACGTTTTATTTCCAAAAGTACCTCGTAGTAGACAACTTATATTGCGTGTATGCGAATGTTGATGTGTGCGAAACACTTTAGTTTAAATTGTTATAGTTTTGTGTTGAATGTTTGATCTTCGTGTAATTCCGCTGAAAGTATTGGTAGCGTGTAAAAGAGCGCGAAGTTTTTCTATACAGGATTGTTTTAAATAGATAATATTTTCGTGTATGATCGAGTTTTGTAGAATTTTTCAAGTTTTTGAGGCATTTTTGGTGTTAGCCATATTTCTTTTCGGTGTACGTTCGTATGGTGAATTACTATAAAATTGGCATAATTATGAATGCTCAGTTTGCAAAGAACTGGATTATTGTTTTATAGTATGATAATGGATATGAGTGATAAGTTGGAGTTTTGATTTATTATTAAAATTGGAAATCCCATATTCAAACGGCGTATGTCGGATTATAAAACCAATCGAACGTGTGCTTGTAAATTACTTTGAAGCCGCCCAATATCTGAAGGTTTGTTATTTCTTCTATTCGTTAATTGTTGTTTTTGTCTTTGATAATTGTTGAGTAGTATTAGAGTCTACTGGGTTTATTTTATTTTAGGCTTCACTCATTCATTCGTTCATTTATTCGCCCACTGATTGAATGATTAATTAAGCATTAGTGACATCTTAATTTATTAAACTTCTGGGGTAGTACCTTTTGAGTAAGATAATCGAAGACGTAGCGGTGATAACGTATAACAATTGTATGCGGAAAATACGTACGGAAATACGCACCTGGCTCGACTGGAGTGATAACGGACGCATCTGGACAACTACGGTGGCTGCCTGATTACAATCAAACAGCTAAGTACCTACCTTTTAATTGTAATTAACAATTTATCTGGTTGTGAAAATTTAATTCGATTTTGTGTGAATGCGCTGGTGCGATACGGTTATCAAGTTACGAATTATCTATCTTTGAATTTTAAAGCGAACATTTATTTTCGATTTTATGCAAATACGTGGGTGCGCATAATTATTACGATTATAAGAAAAAATTTTTTGTTTAATTTGTGTATTTGCAACTGCAATAATAATCACAAATAACTTTAATTTTATTAATATTAGAAATTATTTATTTTTAAGGGGGAATCGTAAGCTTACCATACCCAACAATCAATTATTTAGTTGTTTAGTAAATCTGATGTGTATAGGCGATAAGGTTTCATACCAAATTACTTGTTTGTTTTTATTTTCTATGTGTTTATTTCCGAATGGTATTATAGTAAATATTTATGCAGTACTTAGCTCTTTTGATCAGTAAGATCTGCGGATTCTTAGTTGCCGCAAGGTTCCACCACGTGATTTAAAACCAAATATTTAAACTAAGTGGCGCTCTATTATTTATTAACCCCCGTCTCCACTGAGCCAGGCGTGGATCGATTTCGTGGTGTGAGCATCAATTTCAAAATTCATTCGGATCAATCAGAGGTTGAGTAAGTGAAACTGTGTCATTTGGTAAATTTCAACCCGAGGCAATAAAGCAACAACAACGAATATATATAAATAGGTATATATATCTAAAATAGAGTTACATTGGCGCCCAACGTGGGGCTAATTAAATTCTTAAAGGGTTGTTACGTGAATTTTGTTTGGTTTAATTGAAAAAAAAAAAGTTTTTTTTTGTTTTCAATTTTTTTGTAATTTGGGTTTTGTGAGTTTGATAGTCTCAGAATGGAGAAAATGGAAATAAATCGATTAGTTCAAGATGAATTGATGTATGAGTTAAAAAGCCGCGGTTTTACTAGTATTGATACATGTGAGAGAATGAGAAAAACTTTACGTAGCATTTTGAAATTAGAAAAGGACAAAAATAAATTAGTATATCCGTCTTACGACATTCCTTTCCCCGAAGATGAATCTGCTGTTAAACAAAAATTAAAGAGCTGAAAGAGTTATTGCCAGCCATTAATTGTGAAGATAGCGTTTATAAAAAATTTTGTACTAAAGCTTCACATACAATCGGTAGATGTAATCGGTCAGTTCCTTCGAACGAAGAACAAAAGTTGTTAAGTCGCAGCTTTTAGTAGAAATCACGGTGTTAATGTCAGAAGCAAAAGTAAAATAAGAAATCTACGAAGCAGTACCGTTAGCATGAAAGCCTCAAGCACGCCAGAAGAAACTAGAGTGTCTGATGAATCTTACGTTAGCTCATCTGAACAAGACAGTAGCCTTAGTGAAGACGAACATACACAAAGCAGGCGTAAAAGCGTGGCTACCGGATCTTTAAATTCTAATTCATCCGTCGCGGTGCATAAATGGAATATATCTTTTAGTGGTGATGGTAGAGGAATGTCTATCAATGCTTTTCTGGAACGAGTGGAGGAGTTAATGGAAGCTAGAGGAGTTTCTCATGGTAGTATTTTTCATGGAATTAGCGATTTGTTAGTTGGAGATGCTTCGACTTGGCTTCGTGCAAATAAAAAGCGGTTTTCTGATTGGGATGAACTTAAACGGGCATTAAGGAAACAATTTCAACCGTATTTTTATGATCAAAAGCAAAGAGATGATATACGGAAGCGCACACAAGGTCAAACAGAAAGCGTAGGAATTTATTTTGCCAAAATGCATTCCATGTTTACAAGATTGGAAAAGCCTATGGAAGAAGAGGAAAAGGTTTATATTTTGATGAACAATCTTTCTCCTTATTTTCAAGCACATTTAGCGCTTAACAATCCTAAAATGTAGCTGAACTTGAAACAATATGCACCCAACTTGAGACTCGAAAAGCCGCCATGGACGCGTATATTCCGCCGCCAAAGAAAGAAAACAGTTTGGAACCCGATCTTGCTTATGTAAGTACAAATTCCGTTGCGTCAACATCTAGTGAGAAGAAATTGGAGTTTAGATGTCATATATGCAACAACATTGGGCATCTAGCTCGCGAGTGTCGTAATAAAATTAAATGCTTTAGGTGTCAACAGGTTGGTCATATAGCTCGAAACTGTCCAGTAAAAGAATCAACTCCCTTGAAATGTTTTAAATGTGGTGAACTTGGATATAGAGTTAGCAATTGTCCGAAATGTTCGGGAAACGAGCGCGGAGGTTTTCATTGAGCCGCCGAAACCCTCATGTTGTACAGAAGCCGGCTGATATTCGTAATAGTGCTATAATCGATTTTGTTCTGGCTCACGCCGTTGGTGATGAGCGTCCGTATTTAGAATTAGATATAATGGGAAAAAATTATTGGGTTTATTAGATTCAGGAGCGAATCAATCAGTTTTAGGTGGTCCCGGCTGGGAAATTATTAGAGAGTTAGGGTTTGTTTTACATCCTTGTTACGTAAATGTAAGAATAGCTGATGGAAATTCTTGTGTGTGTGTTGGCATGGTTAGCGTTCCTGTGCGTTTAAAAGATAAAGTAAAAGTAATAGAATTTTTGGTAGTTCCGGAAATTTCGCATAAAATAATTTTAGGTGTTAGCTTCTGGAAGGAAATGGAAATAATTCCCAATTTAAAAGAAGATATTTGGAAGTTTGCTACCGATGTTCAATTGAATTCTTTAGAGGTTTGTTCAGGTTTAAAGGAAAATGAAAAGGTTATTTTAGAGGAATTAGTAGAAAGAAATTTTAATCGAATGGGAAATTCTTTAGGGTGTACTAATTTAGTAGAGCATCGGATCAAAGTAGATAGTGAACCGATCAAGCAGCGATATTATCCGTTATCTCCTTATATGCAAAAACATGTAGATCGTGAGCTAGATGAATTACTTGAAAATAAAGTCGTCGAAAAATCATCATCTCCATGGTCAGCACCTATTTTGCTGGTACCTAAAAGGACGGTACGTATCGGTTCGTCATTGATTTCCGCAAATTAAATTCTGTAACAAAACGCGACGCATATCCATTACCGTTTATTTCTTCTATATTAGACAAATTAAGAAACGCAAAATTTTTGACTTCATTAGACGTTAAATCAGCGTATCATCAGGTTCCTGTTGCTGAGGAATGCCGCGATTATTTGAGTTTTACAGTGCCTGGAAGAGGTTTGTTTCGGTATTGTCGAATGCCAATGGGTTTGCATAATTCGCCAGCTACTTGGCAGAGATTGATAGACAGAGTCCTTGGAGCGGAGTTAGAACCGTTTGTTTTCGTTTATTTAGACGATATTATTGTTGTCACCGAAACCTTTGAAAAACATGTTGAAATATTGCAGGTTGTTTTTGATCGTTTATATGAAGCTAACTTAACATTAAGTCGAGAAAAGTGTTGTTTCGTAAGAGATGAATTAAAATATCTTGGATACGTGATTACTCGTAATGGAATTCATGTTGATCCGGATAAAGTTCGTGCCATTGTAGACTTGCCTATACCCAAAACAGTATCTGAGGTGAGAAGAGTGTTAGGAATGATATCATGGTATCGCCGATTTATTCCTGATTACGCTACTGTTACAGCGCCGCTAAATATGCTACTTCGGAAATCCGTTAAATTTGAATGGTCGCTAAGTTGTCAAGAATCATTTCAACAAATAAAATCTTTGCTGGTAAGTGCTCCAATTTTACGTTGTCCAAACTTTGATGTGCCATTTATTCTACAAACCGACGCAAGTTCTTATGGAATCGGAGCTGTTTTGACCCAGATGGATGGCGATCAAGAGTACGTAATTTGTTATTTAAGCAGGTCATTGTCGCCTACGGAGAGGAAGTATAGTACGACCGAACGAGAGCTACTTGCGGTCATTTGGGGAGTGGAAAAATTACGTCCATATTTAGAAGGAACAACTTTTACTGTGATTACAGATCACCATTCGCTTGTGTGGTTGAATAATTTAAAAGACCCGCAAGGACGTTTAGGTAGATGGGCAGTAAGATTACAACAACATAATTTCACGGTTGTACACAGAAAAGGTAAAGACATGCCTGTTGCAGATGGATTATCTAGAGGTGTACCAAACGTAGATCTGTTAGAAACAAAATCATCAATTGACAACTGGTATCAGAAAATGTTGAAAGAAGTAAAGTTAAATCCAAAAAATATTCTTCGTGGAGAATAGAAAATAATTGTTTATATAAATATGTAGAAGAGGGAGTAATTTTTAATGAAGGAGATAAATGGAAGAGAGTCGTTCCTAAAGAGAAAAGATGTGAATTAATCTACGAAGCTCACGACATTCCGACTTCAGGTCATGTAGGCGTCCGCAAAACTTGCTGTCGACTAAAAGAAAAATACTATTGGCCGAAGATGAATGCAGATGTGTCGAAGTACGTTCGAAAATGTTTGGTGTGTCAGCGTAGTAAGGTCGAACAAGTGAAACCTGCAGGACTCATGCTTTCGCAACCAAAGGTTGACCGACCTTGGCAAGTTATTAGCATTGACATTGTAGGGCCTTTTCCTAGGAGTAAATCCGGACACACCCACATTGTATCAACATCTGATTATTTTAGTAAGTACGCGTTATTCTATCCCATTAGGAAAGCTACATCGTCTGTAGTTAGTAAAATTCTCGAAGATGAAGTATTTTTAGTTTATGGGGTTCCCCAGTACTTATTGACTGATAATGGAGTACAGTTTACTAGTCGGAGGTTTAAAGGTCTTTGTGAGTCATATGGTGTCAAAATCCGCTATAATGCCGTCTACCACCCACAAGCTAATCCCGTAGAACGGGTAAATAGAGTCATGAAAACAATGTTAATTTCATATATAGAAGAAGATCATCGTTGTTGGGATACAGAACTTAGCAAAATTGGCTGTGCTATACGAACCTCGAATCATGACGTTACAGGTTATAGTCCGTTCTTTTTAAATTTCGGTAGGCACCAAGTGTTGAATGGAAATAATCACAAATTTGAAGGTGACATTTCTGAACTAGATTTTGATAGATCACAGACAACTACGTGCGTTGAGAAGTTTAAGGAAATATTCGAAAAAGTTAAAGTGAAAATGAAACAAGCTTATGAAAAAATAAGAAAATATATGATCTGCGAAAACGAAGTGACGAATTTCAAGTTGGAGACCAAGTGTTAAGAAGAAATTTTGTGTTGTCAGACGCGTCCAAGTTTTACTGTAGCAAATTGGCTCCAAAGTATGTAGGACCGTTTACCGTTCAGAAGAAATTGTCTTTATGGACTTATTTGTTAGCGGATGAACATGGTAAAGCAAAAGGAGTGTGGCATGCAAAGGATTTGAAGATGTATCGATAACATTTCTTCGAAAGTTATCGACTTGGAAGAAAAGGGGAATTTGTAACGTTTTATTTCCAAAAGTACCTCGTAGTAGACAACTTATATTGCGTGTATGCGAATGTTGATGTGTGCGAAACACTTTAGTTTAAATTGTTATAGTTTTGTGTTGAATGTTTGATCTTCGTGTAATTCCGCTGAAAGTATTGGTAGCGTGTAAAAGAGCGCGAAGTTTTTCTATACAGGATTGTTTTAAATAGATAATATTTTCGTGTATGATCGAGTTTTGTAGAATTTTTCAAGTTTTTGAGGCATTTTTGTGTTAGCCATATTTCTTTTCGGTGTACGTTCGTATGGTGAATTACTATAAAAATTGGCATAATTATGAATGCTCAGTTTGCAAAGAACTGGATTATTGTTTTATAGTATGATAATGGATATGAGTGATAAGTTGGAGTTTTTGATTTATTATTAAAAATTGGAAATCCCATATTCAAACGGCGTATGTCGGATTATAAAAACCAATCGAACGTGTGCTTGTAAATTACTTTGAAGCCGCCCAATATCTGAAGGTTTGTTATTTCTTCTATTCGTTAATTGTTGTTTTTTGTCTTTGATAATTGTTGAGTAGTATTAGAGTCTACTGGGTTTATTTTATTTTAGGCTTCACTCATTCATTCGTTCATTTATTCGCCCACTGATTGAATGATTAATTAAGCATTAGTGACATCTTAATTTATTAAACTTCTGGGGTAGTACCTTTTGAGTAAGATAATCGAAGACGTAGCGGTGATAACGTATAACAATTGTATGCGGAAAATACGTACGGAAATACGCACCTGGCTCGACTGGAGTGATAACGGACGCATCTGGACAACTACGGTGGCTGCCTGATTACAATCAAACAGCTAAGTACCTACCTTTTAATTGTAATTAACAATTTATCTGGTTGTGAAAATTTAATTCGATTTTGTGTGAATGCGCTGGTGCGATACGGTTATCAAGTTACGAATTATCTATCTTTGAATTTTAAAGCGAACATTTATTTTCGATTTTATGCAAATACGTGGGTGCGCATAATTATTACGATTATAAGAAAAAATTTTTTTGTTTAATTTGTGTATTTGCAACTGCAATAATAATCACAAATAACTTTAATTTTATTAATATTAGAAATTATTTATTTTTAAGGGGGAATCGTAAGCTTACCATACCCAACAATCAATTATTTAGTTGTTTAGTAAATCTGATGTGTATAGGCGATAAGGTTTCATACCAAATTACTTGTTTGTTTTTATTTTCTATGTGTTTATTTCCGAATGGTATTATAGTAAATATTTATGCAGTACTTAGCTCTTTTGATCAGTAAGATCTGCGGATTCTTAGTTGCCGCAAGGTTCCACCACGTGATTTAAAACCAAATATTTAAACTAAGTGGCGCTCTATTATTTATTAACCCCCGTCTCCACTGAGCCAGGCGTGGATCGATTTCGTGGTGTGAGCATCAATTTCAAAATTCATTCGGATCAATCAGAGGTTGAGTAAGTGAAACTGTGTCATTTGGTAAATTTCAACCCGAGGCAATAAAGCAACAACAACGAATATATATAAATAGGTATATATATCTAAAATAGAGTTACAGGTGATTATGAAACATAATTAAATCTTCAGCAGACCATTCTCTTAACAAACGCATTGACGACCCATTTTAACACGTCGTGCTATCCACGGTTTCACCCACCAACGCTTTTTTTCCTAATCTTCTTGTCAAGTACATGTCTAAGCCAATTTACAAGATATTCACTTATTATGGCAATTCCTGCTAGTACAACTTCATTTGGCGCCATTTAAAGTGAACTGGACTAATTCAATCTTGATGACCCATGTAAACAATAATCGCTTTCATCCTCATAATCACTTTGGATGATTCCTCCGGGATGATCATCCAAAGTGTACCATTGAAAACAGACCTTAAGATAGATGAGATTTTACATATGCGTAATAAAATTGTTTTAATTGATGCTATACTAAAGAATTTTTTTTAGATTATTAATTGCGTAGACTGTAATTTGTATGACTCATAAGTGAAATTTTCGTGTATACTTAATCGTAGAAATTTTATTACAATTTGTTTGAGGTATCGTTTTTGTGATCGTGCCATAGAGGACACTCTTATTATAACGATTTCACGTATTCCGATATTTCATATAGTTTGTTTTTAGTATTAACAACTTATTCGTGACGCACCAGTTTGACATATTTTTATTGCAGCGTTTGCGTTCTCTATGGCTGCAATTTCATCATTATGAGATATTAAAAACGACGTATCGTCAGCAAATTGATAAAAAGAGTGATTTACAGTTCAATAAAGCCTCGCTCATATCATTACAATAGGAAATAAAAATAAGCGCAGCAAGAGTGGAACCCTTGTGGTGCTCCTCTGTTAATACTTAGGAGTTCTGATTTAGATTCATGAATTTGAACAAACTGTTGTTTGTTAGTTAAAAAAGATTTTATCTAATTTAGTGAAGTTCCTCTTATACCTACAGATTCCATTACAATATATACCTTGAGAACATTTTTTATTACCAAGAGGACTGTAAGTTGTCATTTGTATGTACAATCAAAAATAGCGGTTGTTGTATTTATTTCATAGCAAAATCAGTGTTGTTGAGATGACTGTTGTGATAACATTTCTCAAATAATTTAGATAAACTAGATAGTACAGAAATAGGCCTAAAGTTTTTCTATATTAGTAAGACTACCTTTTTTATGCACTGGTATCACCTTAGATACTTTAAGCTTTTCTGGAAATACACCAGTTACAAATGATTAATTAATTTAAACAGTGGTTTACATAAGATGTCAAAATTATCTTTTATTAATTCTGGTAGAACCTCATCAAAACCACAAGATTTTTTGTTTGAAACAGCAGTTATTATGTTCCAAAGCTTGTATTCAGTCACTGGGTCAAGAAAAATGAATTGAAACTACGTATTTTTGTATCGTTATGCTCAATTGCGACTCGATCGACGCTATCTATAAAGTAAATATTGAACGCGGTAGTTAAGATTTTCGGTTCATTGACTAACTCATCATCGAGTACAATGCTATACAGGGTGATTTTTTTGAAGCGGTCATTAAGAAAATTTTCCATTTGCGATTGTAGAAAAAATCGGAAAAAATTAATGCCGACGTTATCTACGATTCCGAATCTAAGTAAAATATTTTCAATATGGTGGCATTTTCGAAAATTCCGGAAATCGATGTCAACTTTGTTAATTTAAACAGCAACCTCGCATTTTCAATTTTTTTACATCCGCAACGCCATTTGAAGATAAAACATGCCACATGTCGACACTTATCTGTCATGGTTTTTGGCTAATGTTAATTTTTCCTTAATGTTTTGCAAATGCACGGGTGTATTCAATAATTAATTACTCCTCAACCATTTAAGATGAATACATAATTTTTTTTTTTGTGTTTCTGGAAAGTTCACAAATTTTTTTAACTAGCGTGCATGTTTCTACATGAATACTACAGGCAAACAATTGATTTTGTATTTTTAAAAGGCTGAAATGGAGGCACATTTGTATTGGTAATGTCAGTACCGTGGCCTGTCCAGTACCACAATTCTCAGATAAATATACCCTTTAATTCGAATACAAGAATTTTTGTATTGCACGGTTCATATAAGTAAAAGTTATATTAGAAGGTACAGTTTTTACAAGAAATTGTCTTATATTTTTCCTCATTACAAACACTGTTCAAACTTTGTCCAGTGTTTTTTTTGAGACTTATCTTTCTTTTTTTCACTAAATAATCCAATCCAATCCAGAGTCATTTTTACAAATTTGATAAGACAAAAACCATTGAAAAACGGTATGTCACAAATTTTTATGTCAATACCATGGCCCTTTGTTTTTCAGAAATATCATTTTTTTTTGGCGTTTGACATGTTTTCTTTCTTTCTATAACTTAATTATAGACTTTATTTGGGTCACCTTAAAAGTATGTAGAATTTACAATGGAACGAATTTTCAACAAAAATGTCGGTACCGTGGCCTGTCAGTACTGTGGGCTTTTTTTCATAAATTTTCGTATAATCCATGTTTGTTAAAAATTGTATTTGTTTGAACATATTTATAAATGAAAATTTTTCTAAAACTAATATGACAGTTACAACGGAATCACCCAGTTACTGGACGAGTATTTTTCGAATTATTAAGGTTTTTTATTATTCAAAATTATAATTTAATAAAAAATTTGTAGGAGACTATGTAACATCTACAGAATCATCTACCCAATCATAAAATATGTTCAAAATGTGCACCATTTTGGCTTCAAACATTCAAAATTCGATCGTATACAACTCTGCTGGTGACATTTCTTACTTCATTTGGTATCCAACCTATTCATAACTGTCGTTATTTTTAATTGCAGGTCTTTCAGGTTTGCGGTTGAGGTTTTATAAACTAGGTCTTTTACTCGCCCTCATAAATAAAAATCAAGAGGTGTGAGATCTGGCGATCTTGGAGGTCAAAGCCAAGGACCCTTATTACCCCACCATCTGACATGAAATAAATTTTTCAATTTTAAATCTATAATACGTGTTTGATACCAGAAACTTATTGCTTCTATAATTGGAAGATTATCCAAGAAGTCCTCCACAATAAACATTGAGAATAGCCAAGTATCTCGTTCTATTTAAATTTTCGTCATACATGTGCCAAACCAACCCATTATCCATAAGCAGTCAAAACACATTAACAGAAAATTGTCTTTGGTTCTCCAACTTCGGAAATTTGGTGTTTATTTTCAGCAGCTCAGAAATGCCGATTTCTTCTGTTAAAAATCTCTTCCTGAGAAAATTTTGCTTCATCTGTCCAAATAATTCTTCGGCAAAAATTAACGTCCTTTTGAATTTTTGTCAAAAGTTCTTCGCAAAAAGTTCCTTTAGGATAATCAGATGGAAGTAGCGCCTGCAAACGAACGAACGAATATTGGTGCCTTTTATGCACATGCAAAATTTTTTGGATAGAGGAGTAAGTCAGCCCCAAATCCAAAAATCGCGCTCGTATGGATGCTCTTGGAAACGCACCAAAATAGCCCCGTTGATTTGGTTATTTTCTGTCTCAATAATGAATTTAATTCTTCGCTTTTCATATTTTCCGAAACAAGAAATTTTGACTTCAGTCTTGCAAACTTTTGTTTGTTCATTCGTGATAGACGTGGATATTTAGTATTGAACTCACGACATGTTCTCTCGGTAATCATTTGGCAATTGCCGTTATAACAAATAAATCAAAAATAACTGTATTTGTTTAAGGAACCATTTGGGTGAATTAAAATTAATTTCAATCACAAATTTCAAAAATTGCCTATTGACTAATAAACTATGACAACTGAGGGTTGAAAATATATAACTTAGATTCGAAATAATCGATAACGTCGGCAATAATTTTTTCCAATTTTTCTACAATCACAAATGGAAAATTTTCTAATGACCGCCTTAAAAAAATCACCCTGTATTACATGTTACTGTATTGTTATTCCGCAAAATTATGAACGTAACGCTATTTAGGATTATATTCATATTTGTAAGTATTATACTTTTTTAATTACTTTTCTATAAATTAAAATTTTGTTAAATATTAAACCACGGTATTGTTATTAAGAATTTAAGCCTTAGAGATGTTATCAACCAAAGAATTTTAAACAAAGAAAGTTTCATGCTTACATTCAATATAATAGTATATTATTATACGAGTTACGTAAGAAAGGGTATTATTGCACAAGTATTAATAAACAATACCGAGTCATAGTGTGGTGTTCTAAGTCTAATGTATGCAGCAAGTTTTTCTTCAGAAAATGTGAAACTTATATTTTCTCCGTTTTTTAATTCTTTTATTTATAGATTCCTGGAGCTTTTTGCGTTATCCCTCTTACCGTTTTACCCAAGAGCATGATAGCCAGGTCATCTACGTATAAACACTTAAGAACGCAGGGATCCACATTCCAAATTATTTACAGTGACAGCAAACAACCTGCAGTTGAAAGCAGACCCATGTGGAAGGCCATTTCAGGATCCGAGAAATAGAGAGTGGTTTCCTAATCTTACTCAAAATCGGCGTTGTGTAAGTGTGCAGTTTTTGCAAAATACCGTATCGCCACGCCATATCATATGCCCTCTTTATATCAAAGAACACCGCCACCAGGTGTTCTCGATTTTTAAAGACGTCCTGAATGTGGTTTTTAATAAATACTAAATGATCTAGGGTTGACCTGCTTTTGAGAAAACCCGATTGATAATTTAGCTTTAAACATTACTCTTTTAGAAACCATTGAAGTTGACTATTTACCATTTTTCCAGCAGTTTGCCCATGCAACACGTAGGGCTGATAGGTTGGTAACTTGCTAGAAGGATTTTTTGATTCTTTGACTATAGGAACTACAACCGCTTTTTTTCCATTCTATGAGGTAAGCAACCTCATCCCAGAGTTTATTGAAGTCACTTTTTTTTTTATTTCATGTGAGAGATGTTTTAACATTTTATTGGTGATAGTATCTAGACCAGGAGATGTTGACTTTAAGATACTTAATGCCGAATCGAGTTTCTGAGTGGTAAAAGGTAAGTAGTAATCACATAATTTGTCTGAATAAGCATATAATTCACTTTTTCTGTCCTGTTTTGTTTCGCGGAATGTATAATGATAATTCTCCGACAAACTGCCTCTTTCAAAATGCGTCGCTAGAGATTCAGCAATTTCTCTTACGTCTTCCAACTGTCGCTGATTCTCTATCTCTATGCAGATAGGTGCAATTATTTCTGTTTTTACCAATAAGAGCCTTAACCTTTCTACATACATCCTCAATTCCGATCTAACTTTTTTTGAAAATGATTAAGTTCGCGACAGTAGATTCCCTCTAAAACATTTAAACGCCCTTTTTTTGTCAAAATTACCAGCTCAACCTGTGGGCACCACCAGGTACAGTTTGTTTGAGAGGACCACCAATTATTATTGGTATGCTTTTTTCAGCAGTTTTTATAATTGCCTGTGTCATATCTTTAACACTTCTCAATTCCATCACAATAGATTGTTTTTAAAATTGAATCAGTCTGCCCTTTCAACTTTCCATCTTTGATTTACATATCTTACGTTTACTATTATACCGGGTGGGTTTTGAAAACGAAACAGATACGTTTTTGAGCCTTTAACTATTTTTTTTAAAAAACCCTCGGACAGGTCAATTTTTTTTTGAGGGGACAATTGACTAGACTAATTTGACATTTGTCAATTCAACCCCTAGGCGGGGTCGTCATGCGCCCTAAAAATTTTAAATAGCAAGTGACATATCATTTTAAAGCCCATCGAATTATCTTTCTAACTTTATATTATTTTTTAAATTTGAACGATTAGCATTCAAATTATGACGTTTCTAAGGTTTTGTTTCAATGCATTTGTTGTGCCTATTTCAATTTCTGATAAAGATCGTGCTACCTGTAAAGTGAAATTCTTTTAATGATTAATTACATGTCATTTAATTAAATGTTCAAATTGATGACCACCAGCATCCATACAGTAGTACAAGTTTTGTTGAAAGCGTTAGGCACATTATGCAAATTTCCGTTGTAATTTGGTGGCATTCGTTGACAATCCTTTCGAGTAGGACTTGTAAGGAAGTCGGTTTAGTATCATAAATTTTAGACTTTAAGTGGCCCCACAAAAAGAAATCAAGGGGCGACAAATCTGGCGACCGTGCGGGCCATTCTATGGGGCCCCTTTTTCCAATCCACTGATTCGTAAATCTATTATCAAGATACTGTCGAACAGGCAGGGCATAATGTGGAGGAGCTCTATCTTGCTGGAAAACCAATTGGTCTACGATAAAATGCTCATTATTTTCAATAATGTCAGTCAACATAAGATCAATGCTATTTTCCAACAAATCCAAGTACATCTCCCCGGTCAGGTTACCTGGTAAGAAAAAAGGAACAACAATACGGTCACCAAAAATTCCGGCCCACACATTTAATTTTTCTTGATGTTGCGTATGACTGTCATTAAATACCCTGGGATTAGAATCACACCAATAACGACAGTTATGGCGATTGACAGTATCATTAATAGAAAAAGTGCACTCGTCCGAAAAGCAGATATTGAAAATAAAATCGGGATTGTTAATAGCTAGTTCACTCATCACTTCGCAAAATTGTAGGCGGCGGTCAAAGTCATCTTCATTCAGTTCTTGTACGAGATGAACTTTGTAAGGGTGGAATTATTGCTGTTTCAAAACATTTCGAATGATGTTTCGCCCAAAACCAGATTCAGCTGCCAATTTCCTCGTACTCATTCGAGAATTCAAAGCAACATGTCCAAGAACCGCCACATCTACTGCTTTATTTCCATCGGACTGTCGCTTCATATTACAAACAGATCCAGTCTCTTGATACTTTGCCACTAATTCCAAGACGTACTTTGTATGAACATGTTTATTCAAGTGCTGTTGATTAAATTGCTCTGCTGTTATATAAGCACACTGATTATTTCCATAGAAAAGTGAAATAATTGTCACCTTCTCGGAAATGGAGTAAACCATAATGTTGTTCAACTGCACAAGCAACAATAAGCTGATAACGTAGTCAAAATAGAGGTTTTTTTATGTTCGATTAACTTCAAACACTAACGCATATTATGTCAGAATTTTTGTTACAGGTTACAATGAGAAATGTATAATCGATGACACTAGTAGCAAAAATATTAATTATTAACAGGTAGCACGATCTTTATCAGAAATTGAAATAGGCACAACAAATGCATTGAAACAAAACTTTAGAAACGTCATAATTTGAATACTGATCGTTCAAATTTAAAAACGCCGTTAAAAAGATAATTCGATAGGCTTTAAAATGATATGTCAATTGACCCCTAGTGCTATTTAAAATTTTTAGGGCTCATGACGCCCCCGCCTAGGGGTTGAATTGACAAATGTCAAACTAGTCTAGTCAATTGTCCCCTCGAAAATAAAATTAACCTGTCGAGTGAAAAAAAATAGATAAAGGCCCAAAAACGTATCTGTTTCGTTTTCAAAAACCCACCCGGTATATATTATACATCACTATTATATAGGTCATCTTTAATTCACCATTTAAGCGATGGTGCCACTAAGCACAGAATCACACTGAGAAATTGTTAGACTGTCGATGAACTATTATTAAGCAATATTATATCATTTCCTTCTAACCAGCCTTTTTAAGATACGTCTCCTGTCCTCTGTTTTGAGGAACCTTACAACGTGCTGTTGGCGTTAAAATTACCAAGTAGAATGAAAGGGAGCGGAAGTTGAACAACAATCTGCTAGATATCTTGTAAGGGCAAAATCAGTTAGACGACAATTACTTGAAGTGCAGTTTCTATGGTTAGCTCAAGAAAGTTAATGTCATTTCTTAGGAGGATAGCAATTTCTTCTCTATCTCATTCATTATGCTTACAATCACGCCTAACTACCGCATACCCTTTAAGGCAGTAAGGCTGTCTCGGACTCAAATATTTTTCTTGTAAGCATATGTACATGAGTTGATGATTTTACAAAAGCATTTTCAGATAACAACATTTGTTTACACATCCCCTACAATTCCATTGTAGAATTTTATTAAAAGACGCGTGTTTTCGTTGTAAGATGTGTGGTGAGCAAAAACATGTCATTATAGTAAGAATAAATAAATAAATAGGCAAATTAATATGAATAAAAATATACATATGTGTAAAATTACAAACACAAGACAAATAAATAAATAAATATGTCTAAAAATATCACAAATAAGTATCACAGCACTAACTTTTTTATTACGAGTTGTTTTGGGTTTGCCGTGAAATTCATGCCAGGAACCTCTCGGTTTTCCTTTCCTTTTCTTTGTTTCCTGATACCATTGCTTTATCGTAAATGAAAAGAACAGAAGCAATGCTAGGAGATGGAGAGGTTTCCTTTTGTTTTGTACCTGTTGTAGTTTCAGAAACTACACTTATCTTATTAATTATTTGTTTAGCTTCTTCTTTCGCTTCCGTATCAGAAACGCAAGTGTTGGTGTCAGTAACGTTTATACTTAGAGGCTGACATAATCTAGCTGGTTCCTTAACAACAAAACACGACTTAAGAGCTTCAACTAATGAGGGATTAATTCTTTCATTAAAATTGCATATCAATCTTTACTCGTAATTTTTTTCCTGCATGACCATTTCCCTCTTATATACCAGGCAGGCACGCAAAAGTGTAAAGTGTTCTTCATCAAAGTTTATACACCTAACCGGCTATATCCCAAGTTTGTCCTTCATGAGGAATCTTACTACATCCACAAAGTTGTTGACCTTCACATCTCATTGACGTATGCCCAAATTTCAGACACCGATAGCAACGCATTGGAGAAGAAACATATAATCTAACAGGCAACTGATAAAGTTCAGCTTTAATTTTAGATGGTAGCTTAGGTGTATTGAAAGTTACTACATGGTTAGCAGTATTGCAAAGTTCATTATTGATTTTAGACTTCATACGCGGAACTAATAACTCCTTGGTCTTTGAGCTCATTTAAAATTTCGCCAACCGTACAATTTAGCAGATCTTTGCAATATATGTCTAGGTATGTTTTGTGTCTTATGTGCACTTATTTCAGTCGAACTCAGTCGAGTTCGAGTTTTCAAACTAAGCGGACGCGTATATCGCGTCGTGCGATAACAGTACGTCAACCTCGGACCGATATCTACTCTAGACCGAGTTCTCAATGAGTGCGGTTCTTGTGCTCCCCTCTACTCCACTCAAGGTCACCACTAAGTGATACAAAATTTTGTTTTATGTATTTAATTATAAATTAATTATAATAAACTTTGAACTTGTCGTGTTTATACTACTGAAATTTATGAATCAAAAAGTGTGTTATTTGTCTCTTATGGAAAAATTAGTAATCAATTTGAAATATCATTTCGAATGAGTGTCTGTGGCACATGTAGTTTAACTATAAACAAGTCTGTAAAGGAAAAAATCAAGTGTGGTGAATGCAATTTTCTTTTTCATTGGAAGTGTCAGAAAATTACTGAAGTTGAAGCAAAATTATTAAAAATTGGATTTGCCCTAATTGTGACAAGAATCGTAGGCTGAGTAGAAAGATTCGTCTATCATAACCTCTGATAATTCTGAAAGTAGTATGGATGAACTTAAACAATTAATAGAAGGGTTGAGAGGTGACATTGATAAGCTAAATACGTCACATAAAAACTTGAAGAAGACATAAACAAATCATTAGAATTTTATAATGCAAAAATGGATGAGAATGCATGTCTTATAGATACTCAAAACAACTTGATTAAGAAACAACAAGATTTGATGGAACAGCTTATGACTGAAAATAAGTCTCTAAAAACTCAGGTCATTGATCTAAAAGTCAGAGTTGGACACTGCTAATCAAGAATCAAGATTAAACTCTATTGAAATACATGGTCTGCCAATTAAGGATAATGAAGAAGTATTCCCTGTTCTACAAAAACTGTCTACTGCTATTGGTTTTGATATTAAAGAAGATATGTTAGACAATATTTTTAAATTAAAAAATAATCAGGCAGATAATCAAACAATTGTAGTTGCTAAATTCTTGAGACGCACTGACAAAATAATGTTTTTATCAAAAGAAATCAAAAAGATTTAAATACAACTCATCTTGGTTTTATGTCCAGCTCTCCGATTTATATTAATGACTCGTTAACACAATTAAGACGTATTTTGCTAGCAAAGGCAAGAAAACTTAAAAAGATAATGGTTGGAAATATGTTTGGGTAAGTGGTGGCAAAATATTGCTTCGACAAACTGACAACTCCAAAATAAAAGTAGTAGTAACTCAAGATGATCTAAACAAACTATTTCCAAATAATAAAGTTTAAATACAATTATTTCTTTTTTCTGTAATATAATAATGTTTATTTAAATAATATTCTTGCTTGCTATCAAAATGTACGAGGACTGAGAACAAAAACCAAAGAGTTTTATAAGACTGTTGTTGCTAATCAGTTTGATGTGATTGCTTTGAGTGAAACCTGGTTACATGATGGAATATATGATAACGAACTATTCGACTTGAGATATTCTGTGTGGCGTGCTGACCGGCCTGGGGATGGTCGTGGAAGAGGTGGAGGTGTACTTCTTGCCATCAAATCCGCTCTCCGTCCAAGGCTTCTAAGGCATACTCATCGTATCAATGCAACTCAATTATTTGTAGTTTAAATCTAAATGGATATAATTTTATTTTTGTATAGTTTATTTTAGACCGCAATGTAATAATTCTGTTTATCTTGAATTTTATGAATGGTTTGGAGAATTATCTACCTCTGGAAAATTCTATGAAAACATAGTTATCATTGGAGATTTTAACTTGCCAGCATTTTCTCAGTTTTATGAAAGTATAAGTAATAGTTCTGTGCAGTCTAATTCTGCAGATTGTAAACTACAATGTATTAGTAATTTTATGTTATTGTATAATCTCATTTCTCAAAACAATGTTCTTAACTCAAACAATAAAACGCTAGATCTAGTTCTCTCTAGTATAGCTAATACATTTGTAACAAAGAGGTACTTTTAGTACCTGAGGATGAATATCATCCAGCGCTTAATGTCTGTATACGATTTCCAAGTAATCCATATTCTCATGCCAGAGTTGAAAATCAATCTTGTAACCAAACATATTATCAATTTACGTACTAAAGTTAATATTGAAGTTTTAAAAATAAAATTATTGAGTCAGATTGGAACCGTTTATATGATCAAACTGATCCAAACAGTGCTGTGGACTTATTCTATTCAATTATATATAATATCTTTGATACCTGCATTCCTATCAAGAAAACAAGTTGAAAATGCAAGGCATTGTCGCAACGAACTTCGTATTATCCAAATATGGAAAGAATGGCAAAGTTATAATTAGCGCCAATAGACCGTCATTGCTAACTTTCTATTATCCAAATATGTGCCACACATTGATTTTGGACATATTTGGATTTTTGAAATAACTTAATTTCCCGAGGGCATCGGGTATCTGTGGCCCGATTTTATGGGGATAGAATATTTCAACTCAGCTATGCCAGAGGAGTCTAAATATATGCCACACATTGATTTTGGACGTATTTGAAATTTTAATTTTTCGACGGAATATCGCGGCTGCTCAGCGCCCCCGTTGCCCGATTTTAATGCACATCAAAACTTAAGCTTTGGACACAAGCTGAATCGATTGATGTATCACACAATGATGTCCGACCATTAGAAGGCCTCGGACGGACGCACACACGGACACACGGACGACAAATCGATTTCATAAACGAACGAAGTTCGTTGATAAGATCAGAGAGCAAATACCCAGTATGGTTTAATAAAGAAATAATTAGACTACTAAAAAAGAAAAAAAGTTTCTGTATACTTTGAAACAAGGTTCAAAGAATAAGAATTCTTTTAAAATCAACTATTGATAATGGGTACTCTGATTTTAAGAGGGAAAGACGTAGTTGATGTCTTTGCTCAGTTTTTTAGCTCAGTTCATAGTAGTATCCCACCTGAGTACAATATTGGAAAAATAATGTGCAATAATCCTAATCAAACTAACAATAACTCTTTTAATTTTCGTCTTGTGTCAGTTAACGATGTACTCGAAGGTTTCAATAATTTGAAAAATAAAAAAGTAGTGGTCCCGATGGAATTCCAACATTTATATTTAAACAACTTAAGGAAGTTCTAGTATCACAGATGCGTTTTATTATAAATTTGTCTTTATCCAATGGTATTTTCCTGACCTCTGGAAGGCAGTAAAACTAACTCCTGTTTTCAAATCAGGGTCTGAATCAGAGGTCTCAAATTATAGACCAATTTCTATTTTAAATAGCCCAGCAAAGGTCTTTGAAAATGTCATTATAAAATCCTACTCAGTAGTGTCCAAAATTCACTTAGTCCGCTCCAGCATGGTTTCATTCCAAGGAGGAGCACGGAATCAAATCTTCTCGTATTTTCTAACTATGTACATTCCGTTTTAGATGAAGGTGGAAGAGTAGATGTCATCTATACCGACTTTTCAAAGGCCTTTGATGTGGTTGATCATGATATTCTCTTGACTAAACAATACAGACTTGGTGCTAGTAAATCTGTCTTATCATTTTTTTGTTTCTACTTACAAAATCGCAGTTTTAGGGTAAATTTTCTAAATCATTATTTCCAAAAGTATTGTTCCTTTATCAGGAATTGGACAAGGTACAAAGATTGGACCTCTAATTTACGTCATCTTTGCAAATGACCTCCCAGATATATTTCATTCTCTTTCCTTATTGTATGCCGATGATCTCAAATTGTACCGCTCTATCAAATCCAATTCAGATAAATCATTGCTGCAGAATGACTTAAATAGTTTAAATACTTGGTGTAAAGAAAAATAAACTTTTATTAAATATCAAAAATGTGTTGTATTGTCAATATCTAGACAAAAGGTCACTATGTAGCAGAATATTATCTGGATGGTGTTCTACTAGAGTCTGTTGAATCTGTTAAAGATCTAGGCGTTATCTTTACCAATAATTTCAATTTCACCACTCATGTCAACATGATTGTTAACCTTCGAGCGAGCGCGCGGTTTAATTTACCAAGACCGGGCGCTTGTCGTATTTTACGACAAGCGATATTGACTGTTTTTCAATACTTTTGGGTCGCCTTATATGCTTGTAATAGCACAGAACTTTTTTTTACTTTGCTAGTAATATGACAATGTAATTTCATTTAAATAAAAACACATAAAAATTATTTAATTTGTAATTAATTAAAATTATAAAATAGAAACATGTGCTCAATAAAAATATGTATAAATTCAGTCAGTATTGTTCATGCAATCAAAACAAATAAGATTTGTTACGGAATGACGTTTACATGTAAATGAATTACATTTGTGACACTTCATTGATGCCGATGTTCGTTTTGTTCAAGTACACATTGACGGCAAACTCCACGTTTGGGAAGCGGTTGATCTTCGTTTACTTCCATGATGCTTTTGTGAGTAGTTTTTTTCAAAAAGCTGCCACATCTAAAGGAAGATTAGTTATATTAGATCTTGAAATGAGATGATCTTTCATCATGCTAAGTGCCAGTTTTTTTTTATGAATATTCTTCTGTATTTGGTTTCATTTGGTTTAGAAAATGAATACAAAATATGTGCATTTATCCCAGCTATATTCATAATGTTGAAGAATACTGCACATGGCCATCTTCTAGTAATTCTAGAAATTGAATAAGTAGCACATAACTTGTCCACTGTATCAACTCCACCTTTGGTAGCATTGTAATCTAATATTAGGTTTGGTTTTTTGTATCAGGATCAATTTCCTTTTGTTATGTAAGGTAGACAAGAGGATTACTGCTTTATTTTTCTAGGGACATAAGATGTCAGCATTTTATTTTCTTGAAACGCGAACAATATTGTTTGTACTTTTTGGTTTTATTTGGTAAAAATTCTGGTGGGATTTCTTTTTGTTCTTTTTGAGAGTTCCAATTAGTGTTATTTTCTTCTGTAAAGATAATCAGCAAGAGGAATGCTGGTGTAATAATTATCTGTTGTCAGATTCCTACTTGATTTCTCCATTGGTGCTACCAATCTTTTGACAATATCTATGGATGCATTTGATACGGCATAAGGCCCGTCTGGCTGTTTACCACAGTAAACTTCTAAATTGTATGTATAGTATGTTTTAGCGTCACACAGAGCATACATTTTTATGCCATATTTTGCGGGTTTGCTTGGCATGTACTGGATCCACTGACATCTGCCTCTAAATGGATGCAACATTTCGTCAATAGTAGCATACTCGCCAAGATTATAACACGATTGGCTATTTGATACAAATTTGTCAAAGATATTTCGAATTGCTGCTAATTTGTCAATTTTAAGTCTTTCACTTCTCGTGTTTTTATTATCAAATCTGAGACAACGGGATATAAACAAAAATCGCTTATAACTCATTGTTGCTCTGGCTATTTCCATTCCAGTTCCGTCATTGGTCCAAATTTCTTTTACATTAGCAAAATGCGACTTTTTTATGCCAATTAAAAATAATAAACCCAAAAAAGCCAAAAATTCACTTTTTGTGGTATTTTTACAGTCACGTTCTCTAGCATAATCATGACGAGATCTCAGATAATCTATATAAATGTTCGTACATGCAACAATTTCTTCTATCATTGTATCATCTACGATTTTACTAAAGGCATCAAATTCGTCAGATATATATTTTGCGCCATTTTTTGGACCTGGTTTTTCTTTTATAATATTAATCGTTCTTTTTTACCATAGTTAGCATACTCTAATTTACGCCATTTTGTAGTTTTGTCTTTTCCAATGTAGAAATTATGATCGCCAAAATTTTCTTCTTCATCTTCGTCTTGCGAAATGTTTTGTTCAGAATCACTATCAAAATTGTCAATATCAATATGTTCCTCACTAATATTACTTGAACAATTTGAAGAGTTTTCTTCTTCTTCTTCGTTATTTTGAGAAAACATTTCTTGAACTATTTGTTCAAGTTGCTTTTCAGTTAGAGGTTTGTTATGAGACATGGTTTATTCTATAGATAAAAAAATGTTGGAGACAAAATAATAATAATGAATTATATAAAATGAACAATAATTGTATGAAAAACCACAACACAAAAATATTCGTTTTCAAAAATACTTACATTATAAAGCGCGCGTCGTAAATTTTACGTAAACCAACTTTCCACTTAAAAGTACACACACAAACTAAATGTAAACACCCTTTGTCTTTAAGCACCTGAAACATTACTCACAAAGTATTGTTCTACAAATAGTTCACGCTCAAACAATAATTGCAATCGATCACAAAAGAAGGATTAAGAAAATGAATGTTGTCGTAAATTTTACGACAGCGCGCCCGCTCGAAGGTTAATAACTTCCTACAAACTAATAGGTTTCATAAAGAGATGCACAAGTGATTTCACCGACATAAAACCAATTGTCATGCTGTTTAACTCGTTGGTCAGGAGTAGGTTTAGAGTATTGTTCTACCTGTGTGGCAACCATTTAATAAAAATATGTATCCAATATTGAAAGAGTTCAGAATTACATGCTGAGATATTTGTACTATAAAGTAAATAAAAGTCCATGCCCTTTTGATCTACCGACCAGTGAACTTAGAAAAATTGCCTCAATTGATTGCTTAGCTGAATGACGTGATGTAGCAGCTTTAGTGATGCTTTATAAAATTCTTAATAATTATATTGACTGTCCATACTTGTTAGGTGAGATCACTTTCCGCATCCCTAGAGACAACCACTGCACTCCTTCGTTATTCCACACCAAAAAAGCCAATACTGACTCTTATAAAAACTCATTTTCATTCATACCTTAAATCTTTATAATACGTCATTTTATAACATCGACATTTTCAATAATTCTAAAACTAAATTTTAAAAAGAAAATTGTTTTGAATCTTGTATCCGGGTGACCAGTTTTGAGTATTAGTAGAGGATAATCTCTAATTTTAATTTCAAATTTAATGTTACTTTAAGTCTAGTTCTTAATATGTATTCTTTTTCAGGGCCGTTTTAGGTTTACCTGTGGCCCTACTTTGTAAACTTAAATAAATAAATAAATAAATAAATAAATAAATAAATAAAAAATAAATAAATTTCTACGTCATAATTTCCTATTATAGTTGTGATTAACAGCTTATTTGACTGTGCTGCACAAACTGTTTCAACAATCAAACCTTTCCTAACTTTTCTAATATTCTTTAGCTCACAAATTAGTCCAAACAAAACTTTTGTGATGAAGAAAGAACTGTCTTTAGAAAGTCCCCGTCTTTCTTCTTAGCGATCAAGAACCGAAGCGATTCCTTGATTCGCCATGTTCCAAAATTTTTTGGTGGACTCACATCCAAGCCCATTTTTCTCGTCGCGGTCATTAACGTTGGGTTGACAATCCACATTAGAGGTAGCCCTAGCCTCTAATGCATCCGAGGACTATAATGTTAGTAACAACCATTGGTGTTACTAATCCTTCGTTGTTCTGTCTATATTAAGCAAAACAGCAACTAGATTTAATTTAGGAGATCGCACTCGTCCCAAAAAAATGAAATAGGCGTTTAGTGCCAAGTGCTTCATATTTTAAAATTTCCTCCATTTCTAAATTTTCAATATAATTATTTGTGATATAAATATTGTACAAAGTTGCAATAGTTCATAAAATCTATCGCGTGCGTCGTAATAAAAAATAAATCGTAGAAAATATCATTGAAACCATAAAATAGTCGAGTAAGGTCCTATGCCCGTAGGCAATTTCAACAAGAGTAAGAAAATTATTTCAATATGTACTTACAGTTACCGCTTTTTAAGAAGACACTTTCTCTTAAATTGTAGAGCTAAATACATTCTTTCTTTTTTGTTTCAAGAAATGTTTGTTCAACATTTTAGCCTGTTAAAAAGTAATGTTTTATCAACTCGAAACGTAAAATTAAGTTTTCGATTTTGTTTTGTTGAAAATCATTTAAAATTACAATGTCTTATTCATGCTGCTCGAGAGAACAATTTTGATTATATTAAAACTGATTAGAATGAAAGATTAAAGAATTAACTACCAGATTATGCAAATTTTACTAGAACGTTTCATCAATACTTTATAATTTAATAAATTTTATTTAGATTTATGTATAAGACTTTTAGAAACATTTCGAAGTGACTAAATACAAAATCCTATGTAACATAAATTAAGAATCCGAATTAACAAATTATGTAAAATAGTCGATTTTTGAACGTCAGTTTATTTTATTAGAAATTATGAATTGAATTTTTATGTCATATAGATAGTTTTAAGCAATTCCCATTAACTTTTAATAATACTACACTGTTGTTTTTACAATGTAGTAGGTTTCATTGTTGCATTATGTGTGGAATAGTTTTATGTGAAAATGTAATCAGAATCATAATATACAATTAAATTTAACAGTTAAAACGGTAAATGGAAAGTAAATGAAGTTTTGTATCATACAAATAGAATTTGATTTTATCTAGAGTTTATAATAACTTTGAACGTTTTGTTTGATATTTCATAAATATGCAAAGGATGTTGTTTTTTAATTACAAAATTCATTTTTAGTTAATAGGTTGGCTTTCAACATTGATATTTAAGGAATATAAACCTAAGCATATTGATGAAGTAATTTGCATTATGTTTATGCAAGGGCTGTTCGATTTACTCACTAATTACTGGTTGTTATCGGTGTTTCGTCATGACGTATCACACAACTATGATTATTTCTTCTCATCCCAAAGTTAATTGGCACATTAAGTGAATACACTATCACATTATACGTGCTTTACCGATAGCTAATTTATTTCAAACTAATTTAAGCTTCAGTCGAAATTACATGACTTTGATTCAACCAAAACTCTTTGAACACTAATTTTTAGTAGTCGTTTTTAATTTTTTTATGTATTTTTCACGCAACGGCTCGTAAAATACGACCTCTAAAACCCACGTCTTTTAGGATGTAGCTGTAGTGAATGTTCTCTGTATAAAAACAATTCCTAGATCTCACAAACAGAACGTTTCGTTTTGCTTTGTCAGTTTATCGCAAATGGCAAAAATTTATTTATAAAGGTAATCGAAAATTTGTTAGAAGATACATTTTTCCGGGTTAAAACTTACTATTATTAAAGAAAATACAATTATAATTTTTATTAAATTTCCTTATACGTCTATTTTTAAAAGTTTATCTTAACACCACGAGTGAAGTGTAAACTTTAAAGGGACAATCGAAAAATAGTTTTCTTGCTTTGAGCTAACTTTCGTTTGAATTGAAACGGAATTTAATTTAAAACATCTCTAACCGTTATCAAAACTGATCCCTTTAAAGAAAGCTTCTCTCAAAAAAAAACGCATCCTAGTCTTTTTCATTTTTACTAAAACTGTATATGCGTTTTTACAAAATACGATTCCTTATTACTAAAGGAAGTATTCAAATATTGAAAATAAATCTTTGACAGTTTCGTGCATAACTTCTTATCATCATCTTATTCGTGACGTTATAACCTAATCACACATGCCGCTATCGATTTGTAGCGTAACATCAATCACTCTCAATTTCCATATTATTCCAATATATCAGTATTAGCTTTTTTATTTTATGTCTATTTTATGTCTTATCATGTTTGAAAATTTTTTAGGTAACAATTATTATAATAAAAATTCTTTATTTTTCACAATGCGAACATTACTACACAGAGAAAACAAATTCATTTATTCAAAGAAACTGATCGTTTTGAATAGTATTTATTACTAAGTAGAGCAAATTGAACCAACAAAATTGGTTTGTTTGAAGAGATTTTTTTATTTCTTTGATGACAATCTGAAATTTTTCTTGAGATTATACACCGAATTTTTCATTACAAGTGTAAAATTTGTTTGGATTTTAAGAAAATTATATTTATTCAATAGAAAGAAATTATTTGTTGTGTTAAATATAACTGACCGAAAAATAAAACTTTTTATTTAAAAAATATTTAATTCGGCTTGTTTAATTAATATTGAGTTAAAAGAATATTTTTTGATGTGCGTAAGTAATTTAACACGTGATTATCCAGCATTCTTCATCTTGAAACGATTCGTATACGTATTCATACTCAAAAGTTATTAGTTATAGTCCGTAAAATGTAAGATTCGTATTTTCGGATTAGCGCTTCATTCAACTGCCACAGGTAGAAAGTATATCTATTTCGTTTCCTCCTACAGCGTATGATGTAGGCAGAAAAAGTAGAATGTTTTTAACGCGACGGGTGGTGAACTAACACCTTCACTACACGTAACGAGATATCGTACATTTAAACATTTGGTTAGAAAGAGACAACAAAACGAATGGTATGTTGCAGTTTAACCAGTAAATACTCACATAAATTCGCTTTAAAGCGGTATTGAAAATGTTTCTAGCGTAAAGTGCATAACTTGTAATTCTAAATATATTTATGTTAATCATTTGAAACAATGCTTTAATGACCTTTTTCTAAAAACAAATTAGATAATGACGTTACCGTAATTATTTCTTTTAATGAGTTACACATATTTTTAAATACAGTAATGACATTAACCTTCATTTATCTTGGCAGAAAGTATAAATTCAACTAATGAAGTGAATTATTGTGTAGTTTTCTTCGTGCTTTCTCTTTTTAAAACGTCGAAAGATGCCTGGCAAATGCTTAAATGAACGGTGCCGCGAATTAGTTCTTAACGTACATGAATATTTCTGCAGAGAAAAAGATAACAGTGGCTCTTTATGTAGTGTTATGGCAGTGCAGCGAAGAACATGTGATGCTTTAAAAATATCAGTTGACACATTAAAAAGATCATTGCTAGTGAAAAACTAACACTCCATTGCCTAAAAGGAACAAGAGATGTCGGAAAAATATAAAACTACTGATATACCAGAAGGATTAAAACATACAATAAGGGATGTACTGTATGACATGTACGCACAAAAGAAACATGTCACGTTAGATGCGCTTAAACATACGTTACATGTTAAAGGCTTGTTAGAAGCATCTAGACCGACCATAAGTAAGATTTTGAGTGATATTGGTTTTAAGTATAAGAAAGACTGTAATCGGAGAGCGCTGTGCGAAAAGAACAGTGTTGTATTTGCGCGTGTTAAATTTCTAAAACAATATATACAGAACATGAATGCAGAATCACCTTTATCTGTTGTGTTTCTGGATGAAACGTGGATATTTTCCAGAGGATCACCTAAAAGATCTTGGCAAGATGATACTCCAAATACTGTTAAAAATGCCCAATATTCTTCAACTGGGAAAAGGTATATTATTTTGCACGCTGGAAATTCTGATGGTTTTATAGAAGGTGCAAGTTTAGTATTTGTTGCAAAATCTAAAACATCAGACTACCACGATAATATGGACTCTACGGTTTTTGAAAAATGGTTAACAGAACAGTTATTACCAAAGCTATGCAATCCGTCTTTGATAATTATGGACAACGCGTCTTATCATTCCCGTCTTATGGAACGAATGCCGTCGACTGCTTGGAAAAACAAGAAATACAGGAGTGGTTGAAAAATAAAATATATCTTTTTCCGAAAAGATTTAAAGATAAATCTTTTGAATCTTGCAAAGAAACATGCAATAGAAAACGCTACGTAGTGGACAACATTATTCAAGAACATGGTCACTTTATTCTTCGACTACCACCCTACCATTGTCAATTTAATGCAATTGAACACATTTGGGGATCTGCAAGTCCTATTACGACAAACACATCGGTAGAGATGGATATTCGGATGCTAGTGTGTTACACATGTGGGAAGAATCTCTGCAACAGTGTGATAGTGCAGTGTGGAAAAACAATTTTACATACTGAAAAGTTATAGTACAGGGGTGGTCACGAGAGCAATTATTAGATGTCGAGGTAACACCATTAATCATTTCTGTTGGAAGCAGTGATTCGAAGATGATTTATATGCAGATACAGAGGACATGGTTTAAAACATATTTGTTTTTTTTTAATTTGTACCTATTTATCAATGCTTTGTGTAATTTTTGTAAATATTTATTTCTATAATTATGTACGATATGTTGTACTACTGTTGTTTAGTGGTTGATTAAAATATTTACTACTTAAACTTTTATTTGGATTAACACAAAATCATAAATATGAGATTGAACAGTTTGAATGTTTGGAAAACGTAACTTTGGTTTTTTATTAACTTTCTATTAGTAAGCATGTACTTACTTAATAATAAGTAAACAATAATTCACTTCATTAGTTGAATTTATACTTTCTGCCAAGATAAATGAAGGTTAATGTCATTACTGTATTTAAAAATATGTGTAACTCATTAAAAGAAATAATTACGGTAACGTCATTATCTAATTTGTTTTTAGAAAAAGGTCATTAAAGCATTGTTTCAAATGATTAACATAAATATATTTAGAATTACAAGTTATGCACTTTACGCTAGAAACATTTTCAATACCGCTTTAAAGCGAATTTATGTGAGTATTTACTGGTTAAACTGCAACATACCATTCGTTTTGTTGTCTCTTTCTAACCAAATGTTTAAATGTACGATATCTCGTTACGTGTAGTGAAGGTGTTAGTTCACCACCCGTCGCGTTAAAAACATTCTACTTTTTTCTGCCTACATCATACGCTGTAGGAGGAAACGAAATAGATATACTTTCTACCTGTGGCAGTTGAATGAAGCGCTAATCCGAAAATACGAATCTTACATTTTACGGACTATAGTGGTGTATGTTAGTGCAAAATCGAAAGATGGAGAGGTTTCTTGCCGATTACGGAGTAACACATTTGCTGGAGACATTTACTTGTAAGTAATAAGTATAATCTATTAGTATTCGTTTTTTAAAATCGTACAAAAGAAAAAAGTTGAAGACGCACTTCCTTATGGCACTTTTTTATTACGTGATTTAGTTTAGTAATGTTTGTGGCACCATAATTCAAAGTTTCATGTACACTCATGAAATTTAAAACTTGGACACCACAATTTCTGTAAACAAAAGTTTGCACATTGTGAAGCGGGCTTAAGGGTATCATTTACAATTCTAACAGCAGGTAGTCTCAGCAGGGTTATCTTATAGAAGGACTGTAGAATGAATCATTACACTAAGCACGTTTTAGAAAATAGGTAATTTACGTTGCTTACTTAATTTTTTTCTTTAAAGAATATATTTGAAGGTATCGCTAATTAAACACCATAGCTCGATTAATTATCGAATCAAAATTTTGTTTAGAAATGTTTACAAAATAAAATTAGAAATAATTTTGATTTAAAAACGTCTACAAGCAATAACTTTTAAATTAAATCAAAAACTAAACATGGTTATTTGGGTTGACTGATTATTATTTATTTTTAGTTAATATAAAAAGTGAAAATAAAAACTAAGGCAATTCTTATTGTCAACGTATATATTTAGTTTTTGACAAGAATTTATTACATAATTATAATTAAGATACCAAGTTATAGTTTAAAATTAAATGAAAACGTTTTTTTTTAAATAAAGGTATTACTATATAAATAAATATAAGAAATCAATAATGGGTGTGACCTCCATTATTATTGATACATTCTTGGAGGCGTCTGCTCATTGACGCTATCAAGGCTGCAATTAGTGCATTACGGTTTACTGGTATAAAATTTGGCCCTTGTTGTCTTCGGATAACAGCAAGTATTCGAGCCCAAACATTTTCGATAATGTTAAAATCTGGGCTTTTGCTGGCCAGGGTAACAGCTCCAAGTTATTTGCTTGTATCCAGTTGCGCACAACCTGCGAAGTATAGGGTCATCATATCCCGATAGTTAATTATCGAATGTTCCAAGAAAATATGTGTAAATAGTAAATGGAATCTACTAACGTAACGTTAAGTCGTTAATTATAGTTACATAACTCTCCTTTCATAAGATATAGTTCATATTAATATGCTTATTGTAAAGCTTCGTACACACCTGAACAACAAACCGAGGAACAAACAGAACAACGAACCGAACGGCAATCGGAACATTAATTTGGACGGTGCTACGTACGAATTTTAGAACAGATTCGCAAGTCCTGATTGTTCCACGAACGGTTTGCGGCGTTCCCGCAACTTGTCGGTTTTTCTCCGACATCAAAGAAAATGCGCGCGAATGCGTTTGCAGGTTTGGACGAATCTAAACAAAACGGCGAACAAACTTATGCGGGAGAATTAAATTATTTATTTTTTGTCCTCCCTTTTGTGGGTTTGTTGTGTTTTAGGTAATATTATGGAGTTGACAGAAGAAAAATGTTTTAAATTAATCAGTGTTTAAGAATGCAAGAAAAAATGATGTCCCTATTAGCATCATTTGGGCGGGAAATTTCCAAAATAAAAAAAGCAAGTAAATTATAATTTTTACTCTTCTTTGTGCGTAAAATTTGGTTGGCACTATCTTCTTGTTTTCCGCAATTTTCTCTTCTCAATAATAAATATATATGAACTGAAAACTACTGAAAATAATTATGGGAACAGCACAAACGTTCCGTTTGTTGTTCGGATTGTGGAAATCATAAAAGATCGTTTGTCGTTCTGTTTGACTTTCGGTTCGTTGTTATGTTTGTTGCTCGGTTTGTTGTTCAGGTGTGTACGAAGCTTTACAACTTAAGCAACAATTTTTGGCGAATAAAGATTAGTTTGTGATGTAATATTAGAAACACAAATTTATATCATATCAAATTTATGACAACTTAAAACCAAGAACGTGTATGTTATTGCTAAGAAATTATTAAGGAAAAAGCGCAATTGCAGTGTAAATATTTATAATTAGATATTTTCGAAAGTTTATAAGTCCTCTATTGTAATCTTAATACTTAAAAGAAAATCCTGTCCATTAGCATTATAAGGAAATGGCTTTTACTTTATGAATAAGTTTCAATAACAATAGAATATCCTTGCTTGTTTAATTTACTTCCTTTGAGTCATATTGCTCTAAGGGTTGTTACATTGGTCATTAGAAGTATGTAATAAATAAACAATTACCTACTGTTTGAGAAGGGGTAGTGTGAACCAATAAATAAAGTAAGAAATGTAAATTCCATTTTAGTTTAAAATTTCAAGTGTTGTGAAAATGCCACCTCATCTCGGTGCTGATTTGAAAGCGCGGATTGTTTCGGAATTAGCGGCGGCCGTAGCGTGCGTGAAATTTCACGTATGTTAGATATACCAAAAAGCACCGTAGGGCATTACCGAGTAAAATGGAATCTTGAACACACTTTGAAAAGAGCCATCGGAAGTGGTAGACCTAAAGTATCTACACGTGCTCAAGATCTCGAGTTGTTTCATTACGTAACAGAACAACCATTTGCTACATACTCCAGGGCTATAGCAGATACACATTTTCCCGGATGCCGTATAACTGCACAAAAAGATTAAAGGAGATGGGAATAAAGAAGTATAATGCTGCTGCAAAAGAAGTCCTTAGTGACGAAAATATGAGACGTCGTCTGGAATTTGCAAGGCGATATGTGAACGAACCTTTGGATTTTGGAATCGAGACCACTAAAAGTTTTTAGAATGGAAGGAACTCGTTACGAAAATAATAACATATGTCCTAAAAACGAAGTGGTTATTTTTCTGTGAATGTGTGGGTTGGGTTAGCGCGCGGGGTCCAGGAGTTTGTTGGGCTATCGATGGACGTCTTGATTCTGCTGCGTATTTAGATATTTTGGAAACTATTATGAAACCTTCAGTCGAAGTGTTTTATCCAGACGAAGATTATATTTTCCAACAAGTAAGTATTCTTATTTCACTATACTTTCTCCAAAAAATAGTTCGGGATCTGTTGAATTAACATTTTCATAATGTATTTTGTTGTTAAAGGACAACGCCCCTATTCATACTTCGCGGGTTGTGCGCAATTGGATACGAGAAAATAACTTGGAGCTGTTACCCTGGCCAGCAAAAGCCCAGATTTTAACATTATCGAAAATGTTTGGGCTCGAATACTTGCTGTTATCCGAAGACAACAAGGGCCAAATTTTATACCAGTAAACCGTAATGCACTAATTGCAGCCATTGATACCGCATGGGAAACGATTAATATTAATTATATTGATACCTTGATAGCGTCAATGAGCAGACGCCTCCAAGAATGTATCAATAATAATGGAGGTCACACCCATTATTGATTTCTTATATTTATTTATATAGTAATACCTTTATTTAAAAAAAAGTTTTCATTTAATTTTAAACTATAACTTGGTATCTTAATTATAATTATGTAATAAATTCTTGTCAAAAACTAAATATATACGTTGACAATAAGAATTGCCTTAGTTTTTATTTTCACTTTTTATATTAACTACAGAAAAAATGAAACGTCATAAAATATACATTTTGTAAGGACTAAATATTATGAATAGAGAGTTTAATGATTTTTTTTAATAACTTACAATAATTAGTAGGTTAGATTTATTTAAAAATAAAATATGTTTAGTTTTTTGATTTAATTTAAAAGTTATTGCTTGTAGACGTTTTTAAATCAAAATTATTTCTAATTTTATTTTGTAAACATTTCCTAAACAAAATTTTGATTCGATAATTAATCGAGCTATGGTGTTTAATTAGCGATACCTTCAAATATATTCTTTAAAGAAAAAATTAAGTAAGCAACGTAAATTACCTATTTTCTAAAACGTGCTTAGTGTAATGATTCATTCTACAGTCCTTCTATAAGATAACCCCTGCTGAGACTACCTGCTGTTAGAATTGTAAATGATACCCTTAAGCCCGCTTCACAATGTGCAAACTTTTGTTTACAGAAATTGTGGTGTCCAAGTTTTAAATTTCATGAGCTGAATAATGCAGACAATGAAACGCATTATATGAGCCCTCCAAAAAGGAATGTTAATCAATTTATTGAAGATTGATTTGAACTAATACTAAAACCAAGTTAGTAATTTTGAATTTATCAACACAGCTAAATTTTAATTTCTAATAACACGCATTGCAACCATAATCAAGGTTAATTGCGTTTTTTTTAGTGCTGATTATTTTATTCTCGCAGCTTCCACTGTTCACCTTTAAGATTGCTGCATCTAAATTCTCACTCATGAAAGAATGTGATTTATATAGAGTAATTTCTTGATGGATACCTCATTTTTATTGCTTTTTTTATAGAACAAAATTAGTTACGACATGCTAAGATTTATTGAAGAAAGTGAGATGACATTATTAATACCAAGTATTGGCGATCGAATTCGTTTTAAGCGAGCTATTAAGAACGAAAATGAAAACAAAGACCACCTGAACGATAATGTAAGTTCAATTCATATGAATAATTACATCTCATTCTTATATAGTAACTTACGACGCTTTACTAGTATATACAATTATTTTTTATATTTATATAGTAAGACCATCCATTTAGACCTAGATTCCCAAAGTGGTCTAAGTGGACCCCCAGGGTCCACGGGAGCCCGATAGGGTCTACGCTTACGTGGAAAAAAATGGGGGTCCACAACTCGTTAACGGGGGGTCTATAAAAATGTATTAGGTGACCCGACTTGACTTCTCCTATGAATAAGGGAGACAATAATATATATAGGCAGACAATATTATAAGAAGCTTGACTTCTCCTATGAATATAGGAAGAGAATATTATAAGACTCAGCAATTGTTTTGTAAGAACTTGCATATTCCATATTCAGAAAGAGCGTGTCAAGACTCGCCGATGCCGCACCGCCCGCCCGCCTAGTTAAAGTCGTGTCTAAACTTGCATGAACTTGTTGGATTTTTCTTTAATATAAATACGAATGCGAATGATAAACATTACTCAGTTGTTTCCGGAATTTCAAAAAAGAAAGTGAACCTATATAAGTGTTCACCAGTGACGGAAGTAGTTTTCAGATTTTTTAAAATTAAAGTGAATTGATATTATTGTTTGCCAGTGTTGGAAAAGAGTAAGTACCTACCTATCTATTTGTTAGCAGCTTGTATCTTAAAAAGTCAGTTCTATTATGTTTGTTAAATCATTTTAAGATTACTTAACAAACATTTTTTTCATATTTACAGGTAAGTAATTGATACGAAACATGGCTGAATCTAAGAAGAAGTATCGACAGTACAGTGTTGAATATTTGAAATTTAATAATTATTAGTTTTGATGTCAAATTTGATTCTACTAAGACTGTTATAACAACATAATTAAAAGTGTAGTAATTTTTGTGTTTGAATAAATAGCTACAAAACAAGAAAATATTTATTTTTACTTTTTACCACTCCGAAGTGGGAGATTATTGGTTTCTTGTACTGTGAGTCAATCTTAGAATACAAAAAAGTAAAGTAGGAATCCAACTGTTGGATGAAGACGCTTTTAGACTGGCTTTGAAACTTAGCTTGAATGACAATACTCACAGCATAATCAAAGCAATATAAATTCTCACCTTTCTTTCGAAAACTTTCAACTCATAGTTGATTGAAAAATAGCCACAACACAGATTTACATAGACATATACTTTTTCGGGTTTGGAAGTAAGTTAGTAAATGTAATAGCTGCAGGGGTCCACCAGATCCAGCAAAATGTTTAAAGTGGTCTATGAGAAAAAAAAGTATGGGAACCTCTGCGTGACTTTCCTTTAGAAACATTTTTAGTTCGGTACCACCAAAATGAAAAATGTTGACAGTATGTCTAACAAAACTTTCTGTTCACAGCAAAATCAACTAGCAGATGTTGGTGAAGAACTACCATCTAAAATACATATTGGGATCCAAAACGAGGCTGCGCTTATCGTATTTCTTCTTGACGACATTTCTTCAAAAAACAAGCCCATCAGTTGCATCAACGTCAACAGTGTCATCCACCGTAACCAATCTGAACAATCGCGGTTGCGGCTTGAATTTGTCATTCTTAAGTACTTACTCTGCAACTGACAATATATTGGACGTTAAAAGTATTTTAGAAGATGATGCACTTGGGAGAGTTATTGTAGAGAAAATCGGAAAAAAACAAAGACTGACAAATACCGACCGGGGAAATATTTGCGATATTATAATATCGTACTATCTCAATAAAGGACGCAAACTTAATAACGAATCGATCTCTGTCATTGCTGAGAATTTAGTACAACTTCTTCCAGAAGAAAAAAGAGCACCTACTACATATATCTAGTACCAAAGAAAGCATCGCCCTGTCATAAACCTATTGTAGCGAAAGGCAAACTAGTAGACAAGCACAGGAACAAATTAACAGCTTTAAGACGTGCTCAACAGTGGTCAGAATTAACACCACCCACACGAAATACTCCTCAGAAGGTATACAAGTTTTAATTTTAATGATTATTGTATAGTAGGTATAAGTTCTGTCCTATTGTTACAGAAATCAGCCAAAGTCTAAAATACTAAATTTGTTAAACGGTTAAACCGTTAAGAAGTTAAAGCAGGGTTATTGCAAAAACAATTAAACACCCCCGCCCAACTTTGTTTTTAAAATAACAGAACTTTGTTTTTACTAAAATGATAGATAAACTGGTTCTCTTTACAAATGTAAAAAAAAATTTTTTGTTTATTATGCGAAATTTATAGAAAATGCAATTTACAAATTTAAGATGGCAGTTACGCCCTTTGGTGGTCATTTTTAAAACATGAAAATATTTTCCTGCGATTCTTCATGGCCGATTTACCTAATATTTTTTTTACACCAAAGTCATACGACGAACGGTTCCCGAGATATGGCCGATGAACAGTCTTATTGGGTCACCCGGTACATTATGAATCAATATTCGGGTTTAGAAAAGATCTTTGACGTGTATGTGTCGATTTCGTAGTTGGGATTTGCAACTTTACTATGCGGGGTTATTAAAACTATATTGTTAACCTTTATATTAAATTTATTATTGATTAAGTTTTCCCCAATTTACGCATTCATAATTAAACCACATAAATGAAACCATTTTAATCATATTATAATAACTACTATTTTATTTCAAATGCAATTAAATGAAGAAGTAGATAACTATGTTTTTATGACATTTTACTCTTTTAATAAATTTTTATTATTCAAAATTTTAATCTTTAAACTGCTGTATTTTTCTATTTAAATATTAATAAGTTCAATATTGTAGCATGGTTTTTCTTGATCTTTTCTATTTTAATATAACCGGAAAAATATTTGTATTACTTTCCAACATTACGACCTTTTAGAAATTTTTTAAAAATACATATTTCTTTTTTATTAACATTTTTCTTGATTTTATTTATACTTACTTATTATTTTATATTTGTTTTAATCGTTTAACCAAATACGTTCATTAAATTTGCTTGGTAGTTAATTATAATTCAGTAATTCAATCTTTTACTACATTTATAGCAAACTACAAAAACAATTGACGACCTATTAAAATAATTTTGAAAAACATAAAGATCAAATTAAATACCATTTAATATAAATGAAAATAGTGGTTGTAGGTAAACAAAGCAAGAAACTCAGAATAGTGTGTCTATCTACAACTGTACAAACGTTAATGTTGAATTTTTTATCTATATTGTGTATAATCTTATAACTATGTGATTCCAGGCGTAAATAATGTTTTGGCGACAAATTAACATTAAAAGTACAAACCCTGAAACGTCTAGATTACGACAGTGCACTAACGCACGTGCTTTAAATTTAATTTTTCTATTTCGCAATCTCTATAGCTTTGTTTCCATTATACTACACGATACGGAAATAGAAGCTTTTTCCGTACTGTTTTAGGGATTTTATAAATTTTAGTGTATAACCAAATAATTTACAGTTTTAATTTTGACGTAACGAAAATTAAGTGAGGTTTTGTTTGGTTAGTTCTTATTAAGTAAATTTTAATATTCAAATAAAATTTAATGTTAATTTATGAAACAAAACTTAACAAACAATATTCTTCCATCGACCACGCATTTATCTTACATTAATGTAAACAAAATTGATTTTAGTATAGGCAACTATACATACATATTGCCGTTTTATCTTCAATGAACTACAACGTGAAAGTATAAATAAAAAATCTGTCGTAATTTTTAGCAAAGCAAATTTTAATAATAACAAATCGACATTAATCTACAATTGTAATAAATGTTTAATTTGTTCAGGTGATTTTTAAGACATTTTTGTACTATATGCAACATTCCAATGATAACGTTTAATAACATGTTAGGGTGTTCAGCTCAACTCTATTTTACAAACTATTCTCTCACGTAGTTTTTCAATATTGTTTACTCATTGTTCAAAAGTTAGATTCTTTAAGTAAGGCTGTAAGAAAAAATCAAAACTATAAAACATTCCGACTTCTGAAAAGATCTTTTGGAGGTGAAGCGGAACCACTTTAACAAAATGTTTTTTGTAAACTCTACATGCACGTGTTTGTGAAATTATAGAACGGTAAATGTAAAACCAAACTTCATCGATAAGAAGTCTTAAGCAAATATGTCTCTGATAAAAGTGTTGCAAAGCCATTGACAGTATTGAATATGTGCAGGATAATTGTCTCAATAAGTTGGTAAACTGCTTGCACACAGTAAAGGATATAAATATCTTTCTTCGGTATGGTGCGACAAGTCAATATATAAAGTTCAACTTGTTCGAGATGTGCTTAAGTTACATCCATGATATATCAAACATTTTCAAACGCTTTTGGTGTTGTCTTTGTAGGTGGAGCATTATATTGATTAAGCACCAATCCGTTCCACACAAAAATTTAGTCTTCTTGTTTTACTGTGATGAAAACTATTTTATTTAATTTAATTCTCCATCAACTTGGTGAGCTTATATTAAAATACTGTTAGCAATAAAAGACGAAGCTCTCAAAAAAGTAGAAACGATGAAATTAGGTTATAAATTTGTGGTTGTGGTGCGTTCACAAAAGCTTATTTCTTCTCTAGAATTATTAGAGTATATAATTTTATTAAAATTACAAAGTACGGTCGACGGAAAAGTTTTGTAACTAACTCGTGAATTAAACGGCGATTAAAAATCTCAACACCTTATTTTGAAGTAGCAAACTTTCAACAGCATTTGTTGCTAACTTTATTAGGATATCAACTACTCTACCAACATAGCTTTAAACCAAAAAAAATACTAGATCAAATATTAACATTTATTTCTTGAAGTAATTTTTGCGAAATAGAAAAAATAGTATGAAAAACACGTGTCACAACTACTTTTTGTCGCACTCCGACAATTGCAGACATCCCTTTGGTCGGTCTGCAAAACTTGTCTTCGTGCGACAAAAGTGTTGTTGATGACACTTGTTTTCAATATACCTAATGTCCTGTAAAAATTTAATTTTCCGCACGCCTGTGTAAATAACTATTTGAGCCTCCGTCCAGAAACACTAACTTTAAAATCGTGAAAATTGGCCGGTAAACGTTGATTAGGCCGGTGAAATATGTTAGTAAA
>JALBCR010000116.1:255000-372540 GCA_030710515.1 Abscondita cerata | reverse complement strand
GGCAAAAATGAAAAAAAATATTTAATTTAACGCTCTGCGTCTTTTTCCACAGCAATATTTGATTAAGGAATATTGAGTCCTTAGCCTAGTCCCAATAGTTATGAATCATCTTGTATAGGGTGTTCCATTTAATAAAAACATAACTTTCCGTTACCCACAAGTAATTAAACACACTGTATATTGTAAATAATTTTAAAACATATAGCTTAAGTATACCTAAAATTTATCAAAATACATTTTTGATTTTTTTTTATTATAACTGATACATCGGGCTTCCTCACACTAACGCAGCACCCTGAATATGTATAATTTTTGGTCCCTACAATATTTTGATTTAACACGCCCGATTGATCTTAAATTCTAAGACAATTTTGCTTTAGTTGGCCACTGGTTACTACTCTAACCTACGTTTTTGTTTTCGTTGTAGTCATGTTGTAGCATTTAATTCACCACTGTAATTCACCAGTTTCACCGCAATGTATACTGTGACTTTTTGAGAAATAAACATTTAAGTGCTTGTGGAAAAAACACTTACCCACATTTTTTGCTAGAAAAGAATTCAAAATCTAACATTTTTTAAGAAAATTTTGTTAGATATTTAGCCATTGCAAAGAAATGGTTTCGAGAACATAAACGTATGAAGTTCACTTTTCTGTGTAAAAATTATGTTTTCAAAAATTATTGTTTTCAAACATCATGCTAGTTGTAAATAAGCGTTTCGCGCAGAACTCCATATCGTTCATACTAACAAACGTGTAAAAGAGCTCGAGAAATAAAATAAACGTCTAACAGCTTCGCATCTTAATAATTTTGATATAAAATAGTGAAAAAAAAAGTTACGTTATAAAAAAAAATCTACATTTAAGATGGAAATGTGTACCACGACGCAATCGAATTATACATTTCAGTTTCTAAGTGGTAAGCCATTATACAAACGCTACCTGCTACGTTACTCTATTCCTACGTCGGGCAAAACGAGTATTAGTACCTAACGTTTGTCACGGCGTTTAAAAATATAAATTTATATGTGGCTCGCGTTTATGTATGCATAGGTGGCGTTACAATGCACTTTTCTCGATACGTTAAAGTAAGATGATCTTAAATTCTTGTTTTAATTGTTTAGGTGCCTACATAATAATAAATAAAAAAAAAATTCGGTCATGAAAAATTGAGTGGCGATTATTATAAGTAGTGATCACGATTAACTCATTAAATTTTACACTTTGCTTTTAAAAAACTTTATTAAATTGATAACTTTAGGACAACATTTGGTCATTTCTTTTATTTCTTTTAGATTTCTTCTCGGACCACGACGCTCCCTTTAAAGATTATTAAGCTACCGGGCATACTTTTCAATTTAATTAAGCATAGTCACTTTTATTCTAAGCTAAAATCCTCTAGAAAAAATAGTTAAAACGAAAGTTATAGACAATAAAATTTTCAACAACTTTTCTCTCATAACTTTTTTGTTACAGACATATAGATATTTTTATAACAATTAGTGTCACGTGACTGTTATATATCTCAGTAATTACTAATTGGTCGAAAAAATAGTTTAAACAAAAGTTAAATTACAGACAACTTTTATTTAAGGCAAAAATGAATGTGAAAAAATATTTTTCAAAATATTTCAAAAAATTTTGTATAAGTTTACGTCTTTTAGATTGATAAATTAAGCTTAAAATCTAGTCAGATTTGCTAAATTATAAATAAAACCCATGTGCAAAGTTTTATAAAAATCGGACGGGTGGTTTTCTTGGTATCTTGTTCACATACGGACGGACGGCCGACCATCGGGCAGAATTTTGTTTCTTTCATTATGACGTATTAACTCTAATTCGGCGAAAAAAATAAAAAAAAAAAAAAGAATGTTAACCATTGCTTAACTCTCCATCTTGTTTATAAGATATGATGTAAAAACGATAAGTAAAGCTGAAGCTTTGACGTCGACATTATTGAAGCTATAATATGTAGTTATCTTACAAATTATTGAGATCTGTAAACAACAATTTTTTAAATAATAATAATAATGAACCACAGAAGGTTGAAAAATGTTTGCGACTCGATTTATGTAATGTACTTTGGTTACACTATCAAAGTTCGAAAACGTAATATTTATTGCTAATATTTGAGAGGTAGATAGATTTGTATGAAATATACATAAACCGTGAGTTTTGCATTCTTTAAGTGCTAGTTACGTTTGGTTTTCACCAATCAAAATAAACGGATAATATAAAAGCATCTCGGTACTCTCACTTTCAGTACAGTTACATGTAAATGATTATTTGTTACTATGGGGTAGAAAGCAGAAAATGCAATCTGTGACGTCATGGTGGGCGCCTTTGTGTTAGCCGGGTACTAAGTTATGTGTGTACGCTTTATAGTACTGTGAGCTGTGTATGTCTTATGCTATTGGTAATCCTACTATTTATATCCATTTAGTAGGTTATTGTGAACTCAAGGTGGATTGAACTATCCTTCCTGATCGTCAGTATTTGTACATTATCATTGACGAAATGCTGGCGGTGTCTTGTTTATATTCCTCATTCTTCGGAAATATGTTTCCTCATGAGGTTATTAATAGAGTTGAAGCTGGCAACCCCATAAATCAATTATAATAAAACAAACATCAGTATTTTACATATATTTGTAATTTTAAAATGGTTGACTATGTATTCAACTGATTCATATAATAGAATACAGTTGAGCATACCAATAATTTCAAACAAGTTGCTATCACATTATAATAAGTAATGAAATTATGGTGTATACGCAATCTAAAAAACAGTTTCTTTTATTTCATTTTTATTACTTCTGTTTAATTTTAACTGTATTTCGGCAAGAGTCTTTCCTTTAGTTTCAGGTAGAACAAAGTAGCAGAAGAAAGCTCCCATAAAACAAATTCCTGCGAATATCCAAAATGTGACGTGTATACCCCAATTTTCGGAAACTGGTTGAAAGAGTTTTGTTGCTAAAAAGGCTAACGTACTTCCGTAAGTAGATGCGGCGCACACTGCGTAGCCTTTAATGTTTGTAGCAAACAATTCACCCAGTAAAATCCAAGGCAAAGTAAAAATTCCGATGGGATTCATTAGCAGATAAAAGAGCAGACCGGTGGTAGGTAACCAACCAATATTGGTCACATCGATTTTCAAAACGTTCTGTAAGTAAAAGTACAAACCTTCACTGAATAATGCAATCGCGCAGCCTACTGAGGAAATAATAAGTAGCGGTTCTACCAAGTCTGTCGACAAGATAACCGGCAAGTATAGCTATAATATAAACACCGCCATAACGTGACAAAGACAGATTTCTAAACTCTTACCTGCCGGAAACTGAATTACGCCCGCAATAATACTAGAAATTTCTGGTGAAATACTGCTCTGACTAACTTCGATAATAGTTTGAGTATAAGCTTCAATAGCGGCGACGCCGCTGAGTTGTTGCACTGTCTTCACTCCTAAAATCTAAGCCGTGTACTTTATTCAAATGCGATATCAATTTTACCCGCAATAACGATAAGAGATTTTCTGTATAATTTGTTTGAAAACAATTCCTTAACGTCTCCCCGATTTTGCATATCGTAATCTACGGTTGCCTGAATCTCTTTAGTCTTGCATCGATGAAATCGTTAGTAGCAGATTTTTTTGATAATCTGATTAAATTTGTTCTAGCTAAATCGTATTGATTTGTTTTTATCAAATAATACGGAGATTCCGGCATAAACGAAAACGCAATCATAAATATAATAGGAAAAGCGGCGCAAGTTAGAGCCAAATTGAAGTAAGAAAGGAAAGGCCCTGAACTAAAAACGTAAAGCGAACCGATAAGTCTCAAAATATTAAAAGCCGATCCTAATTTTCCTCGAATATCTTTTTCGGCAATTTCGCCGACATAGATTGTTGCTCCCTATAAATATTTATTCAGTATAGGTAAGTTTTTGAACGAGCAACTACCGTTGCTACTAATGCAAGACCGATGCCTCCAATAAATCGCATAATACACAATAGCCAGATAGAGTTGCTAAATAAAATCGATATCCACGGTAGTAGAAGTGGTATGCCGGCAAAAAGCAGACTTTTCTTTCTTCCGTACTTTTCTAAGAAAGGCGCCGCACCAGCACTGCCAGGTATTGATCCCAGTAAGAAGCTCGATGCCAACCAAGAACCTTCCTCCTAAAATTGGAAACAATTCTAACTGAAACTTGTTAAATAGTTATGAAATGTAGGTCTTGTCGAATAGCCAATAGATACAGTGTAACCAATAATTTAAGATGGATCGACTATTTTTTACGATTAACTTTTCTATTTATATTATAGTAACGTGATTAATCAATTCGTGCGTCCCACGCCACTGACCTCCAATCATTAATAAGATTAACATAAATAAGTCAACAAAACAAAGTGTTGCTATAGGTACAGATTATTATTTTCAAGTTCGATTCAATTAAGTTGCCTTGTATAATTTCGATACTCATGGTTTTAGATAGAATAACTCCAACAATAAACAAATTTTCAACATTCTCATTTCTCATTTCATACAAGCCAAACGCGAGGTCTAACTTAACATTTATCAATAATAATGTTCAAATAAGAGTCGAGGCGGAGATTTACAATTTTTTTAGCTTTTAGGAACTGCTAAACCAAGTTATCTATGATTATTTTGAAATGCTACTTATTTATATAGCATTACCTACTACTTGCTGATTTATCGTGCTCAACAATTAAAATTATTATTATACTTAATCATGACTTGTGGTACACTAAGAATTTTGAATAAAATGCATTATACCTATAATTAAAAACAATTGTACACAGTCACATATACTCCAAAAATTCTAAACACTTGATATGCCATCTAATACATCACAGAACTCTACGACACAACGGATAAGCCTTAAAAATTGTTTAAATAAAATTGAAGAAAACCTAATTTACAATTTTGGGCAACAATCTTGTTAGGTAACTACACATCATTGAAGATATTGGTAAATAAAGATCTCGTAATTACAGAATCTTAACAATTTCGTATCCTACACATACATTTTTAAGCAAACTTTCAGAGTTTCAGACTACGAAGTTAAACGTAAAATATAATTACAAACGTCGGTAACGATTAAAACTTGTTAAAATACTTCTAATTGTTTAACAAAGAATAACCATTAAGATGAGATTTAGTCGTCAATTCAGGTCATTTTACCCGATTCTTCGAAGCCAAGTCGCTCGCTTGCATCCTTGAAGACAATAAAAATTAAAAAATATTGCTAGATAAAGAGGAAAAAGATAATGGCGTTTTAGAAAAAAAAAATAGTTCAAATCAAACAACAAAAATTTTCTCTAACTTTTTTTGTGTAAAGACATTGTTAAAAACGTCACGTGAGAAACATCGGATCAAAATATTATTTAAACAAAAGTTGCGTACAAAGTATATTTATATTATATATCCGAACCTGAGGTTACCAATCCGACAAAATCGATTAAAATTCATAGATTAAAGACAGAGCGGATATGCTAGAAGACACAGAACCATACCCTAAGATGAGAGAGACCGCTAATAGATTGAGATGAACAACAAAGTCACACGACAACAATCACCGAACAACCAAGAAACTGAAATACAAAATAACTAGTATAGTTCTTAAAAAAAACCTACAAACAGTAAAGCTCACGCGAAACCAGAAAAGAAACCGTAATGTGTCGCATACAGTAGAGTTGTTTGGCAACAAAAGCGAACCTGCTTAACCAATGTTCGACGACTACATAACCAAGCGCAGATTAAGATCTGAGCAGAACTTTAATACCCGGACGTCGAACCGGGAGACCGAGTAGTTGAAAGTAAACTACGCCGTTTAACATCTGCCGAAATATATGACAATAGATCCGGTTTGTTCAAAAACGTAAATCGTGAGTTTTATAATAAATGTCAGAAAAGACAACCTGGTAGATTTAAAAAATTTTGACCTGTAAACTTACTACTGGTGGTAGTAACGAGAATGTGGTTCCAAAGCATCGTGAAGTGGATAAAAGTAAAGATCAGACGATCTTTGAAAACTAAAATACAACGCCAGAATATGGAAGATATTGCTTTACTGGTAAACTAGCAATAATCATGTCGATGTTTAAATTTCAGATTGGAGTTATTTATTACGAAGACCATATTACATACCTAGGCATTTGTACATTATCTTTGTTTCTCTGATTGATAGGAAGCTAATGTATACGAAGATGTATTTAAATCTCGTGAATGCGGGAAAACTTTTTTTTGCACAACGACGGTCAGAGTCGCACTTGGTTACACAAATATTGCCGATAGGCCTGTTTTGGGGAGGAAACCGCCCCTAAAGACGATCGGCGTGAGATATTTACCAAACGTCACGACGACAAAACACAGACGAGCAACTCACCTAAGTGCAAACTAAACGGCTTTCGAAAAACTTTCTTACTAACTGACACAAAGACGTCGGAATAAATGACAATCGTTAGAAATTCGACAGTAGTTCTTGCCACCATCAAAACTATTACCAAGCCCAAGGCACTTGTTCTTGATGTCTGGAATCAGATATCAAAGAAAACAAATCTTCAACTACATTGAACATGTTTGCAACACCTCTCATTGACACGCATGAATTAAATATTAGAAGAGATCAATTGTCTCAACAATGACTTATTGGAAGCTTTCTTAGATGCAAATGTACTTAACGAAAGAAGGACTCAGTGGATATTTACCGTAGGAAGTTGGCAATATGGATTACAAACTGAATCAATTATTCAAGAAGGAAGTAGTATCTACGTAAGACGAAGTTCTAAAAAAATCAAGAAGTACAAATACCTCAAGGTGGAACGTATGAAGTTTTCTGGAGAACTGACTGAATGACTGTCTTAATAGTCTCAATTTCAGAAAACAGACCTGGATTAATGGATGAATATGAGAAGGTGTTTGAGAACTGGTTGCAAGAAGAGGTAATTGAGGAAATAACAGATGAGAATAAGAATAACATTTACTACCTCCCTCATTCTGCAATTATAAAGCCAGATTACCTCACAATATCAATACGTCCAGTTTTTGATGCAAGCTGCAAAGTTCGTTTTGAAAGTCAGCGATCCGTGTCCCTAAAACATTAATTGAAAAATGGGCTAAACTTTATAGAGTTGATTACAGACGTTTTATTAAGGTTTAGAAAAAAGTGAATTGGGCTCATATCTGACATTCGCAAAACTTTTCTTCAAATTAAATTAAAAAATGAAGACCGTGATTATGTTTGTTTTCTGTAGTGGAAGAATTATAAAGAAAAGAATCTCTACGTGTTACGCCACAAACGTTAGTTTTTGGGATCAACACTTCTCTCTACTTGCTTTCAGTTGTATTAGAACATCATTTGGGTGCTGTTGGAGGAGACAATGTTTAAGTTGCTCAACAACTATCTAAGTTTTTATATGTACAGTAATAAGTTGATGTGTTGTTATTTGCCTTCAAAGTTTTTGACCCTTTGAGTGTCCCGCACTCAAAATTTCTAAGAAAATTGTTCAACAAACATGCCATCGTGGATTCCAGGGCAAAACTCCAATATGACAAAGTTTACATTCTTCGACTAAAACTTTAGAACTATACTATTAGAGTTAGGATGGTATATTCAGTAAAGAGTGAATTGTCTATAGATGAGGTGGACACTATTTAGTGGTCAGGTAGCACAACAGATCTCACGTGGATATGACGAGGGCATGGGGAACATTTATCAAAAATCAGGTAATAGAAATTTTAAAATTAACAACACCCGAAAGTTGGCCTGCAGACTTGCCATTCCGTGAGTGCAATAAGCAGGAATTGGTAACTCGCGATCGCGGAAGGGGCCGGTCTGGTTGACTACTGCAGAAGAATTTTGGCTTGCGGAGAAAGTTGCGATAAAAGATGATAAAGTATAACAAAAAAAAATTAAGTTTCATACATTTTGTTCTGTATAGAAACCTTTCTTATTATTCAAGTATTTTAAAGATGATTGGATTGGATTTGGATTAAGTACCACTCATAAAAAGTTGTCAACTAAGAAAATCTAAAAAGTAGAGATTTTGAAAATAGTCTAAAATAAGTCACTAAAATCGTCACCAGGAAAGAACACGAATCTACTTGTGACGATTCGGAAAACGGACTGTGCTGCTGATAAGACACGATCTTAAGTAAGAAAATGCCTATCTTGTTGCCTCAAAAGCACCATCTGGTGATTAAAGTTATTTTGAAAAAGGACTAGGAGAGTGGGCACTATGCGGTACAGTTCTTCATGTGGAAATTAAGAGAAAAATACTGGAAAAGAGGTGAAAGAAGGAGTTAAAGTCTGGATTGTACTTTTTACATGCGCCATCTATCGTGCAATCTATTTCGAATTAGTATGATCGTTGAATACACAATCCTTTCCGATGTGTTTCAGCCGTTTTGGGAAAAGAAGAGAAATACCGGAAGTTGCTTATAGCAATAATGGGACCAATTTCGTCGGTACATATTACGCTTATTTGAAAAAAAATAATTAGTACAAGGTTGATAATAACGTCACGGCCAAATGTATCATGTAGAAATTCAACCCACCTACTGCTGCATAGTAGAATGGGAGATAGAAAAGCCTCATAAAGGTCAGTGAAGGGTTTACTTCGCCGAATACTAGACCAAAAAAATTGAATTGTTGAAAAGAACATATTAATTTTTGCCTGACCTGTTGATGCCTTCAGCCAGTTATGAGTGAATGCATTACCTTGACTTAAATATTTACTTTCTTTCATTTTACTTTCTGGCCCACCCTCGTAACGGTAAAACCTACAGAGAAATCGTTAATCAATATGCCGATCGCTGTGTGTATGTACCAAAAAAGATTTATGAAAACAAAAACATACCGATGTAATTTTTCGTCCGATAGGCGAATTGTCCGACATAAGGAGCGGAAGTGTAGGCGATGGCCATGTTAGATGCATAGCGGTACATCCCATAGACACCGTAACTAAAAAATGTAATTTATATAAATAATAAATAATAATGAATGATTGTACGATTTATAGTAATTAAAACTTGAACTTTTGACATGTACTTGCATCTATACTTAGATAGATACTAGAATTATACACTAGTTGAACAATAAACATAATAGTGTTTAGAAATGTGTTTCCTATATCAACCATGAGAGTAAAATTACATGGAAATCATATGATATTCATTATCATTATCGGCAATTATCTAATTGTACACTTTAGATATAATCATTATTTGTTTGAACTTTATTTACCTTGCTTAAGAAATAATTAGAAAGTAAATTAAATTTAGGAAAAAAAACTGTTGAAATTTTACATCTGACAAAATTATTGATATCGTTTACGTCTTGGAAGTCTTTTAGTATAAATAATCGAAATTATGTTTAAGTAACACTATTAAGTTTTAGTGTTCAATAAATTTGCAAGAAAAACAAAATTTTACCGGTTTGACTCTGACCTCGAAGAGACAACAAATTAACGAGCACATTATTGTAAACATAAAATAATTTGTATAAATAATTAAGTCTTATACTTACTGGTTATTGAAGCAATGTATTGCATATACCTACAGTCCCTCCAAGAATCTCTTAACCCCATATTCGTATCTCAAAATTTAAAAACTGTCACCTACTAAGATAAATAAATTTTATTTTTAAAATACTAAATCATTACGTGAAGCTGCTCTGATGGATGCTGTACGATATTTGATGAACTTTTACGAATAATGACTAGTTTATTTAGGCACCATTATAGTTAGAAGTCGTTATGTTTTTATTTATTGCTACGATAACGGCTATAACTTCATGTATCAGTTTAGCAACAATAGCGGTTATTTCCACTTTATCTCTGAGGGTTTCATGAACGTGTGTGTGATAGGTATTATATTCTGTAACGGTGATTGTTTATTTACTTTTCTAAACATTAAATTTTAAAATACAGACAGAACTTCTTTGTTATGCACATTTTTTTGCAATTAACATAACGTTAAATAAAAATTCTAAAGATTGAATAAAAACCTTGATCAATAATTTTAGGGCCATTTAGCTCGTGGTTTTAGGTAGGTCCTAGAATGGACTTTAACAAAGTTTCAGTTCAATCCAAGCAAATTTGGCTTCAGAAGAATTACTTTAAAATTTGAAAAGCAGGATATTAAAAAAAAAATCTTGGAGTTTGTATAACTGAATAACATCAACCTTTTTGTGAAAACCTATATTTTAGAAAATAATACTTTAGATGTTACGCATCCTTCAGGAGAAGAGAAGGATTCTTTAATTTTGACATATTTTTAAGAAGACTTTTTTGCTTTATTAATTTACTGTTTCTGAATTATGTAAGTGAAAGGTAATTAAAAGACAATAAAAAAAGCGTGACATTGCTTTGATAATACTGTAAGTTTAAAAATAAAGGCCCATATCCCACATCATCATCATCATCGATTGCCTTTTCCAGTCCATTGTTGATAATAAGCCTCACCAATATGTCTCCAATTTTTTCTATCCTGAACAGCTGCAATCCAGTTTGTCGAGATTCTTTTAAGATCGTCGGTTCATCTGGTCGACGGTTTTCCCTGACTACGTTTATCAGCTCTCGGTCGCCATTCAAAGATCTTTTTTGTCTATCCACCGTCTCTCAATCTTGCCAAATACCCTGCCCATCTCCATTTTGTCTTTATAATGCTCAATAATGTCTACAACATCCGTTCTTCTGTGGATTTCTTCATTTCTTACTTTGTCTCTCAGCGTTAATCCAAGTGTCATTGTTTTTGCTTCATACGTTAGGACCGGGAGAACACATTGATTGAAGGTTTTTCTTTTCAAACTAGTCGGAATTTTGGCCTTAAAAATATTTTGTAGTTTTCCATATGCGGCCCAACCTAGACTTTCTCCCTTTGACAACTCGCACATTTAGTTATGTCTACAGTAGTGGCGGCTTGTCCATATGGTCATTTGGTCAATGACCTCCCAAAAATTTTGACAATATATAGAAAATACCTATTAATTATTACGTGTTTTATTAAAATAGGTAATTTATTCGCAAAAGTCGCAAATCGCAAGTATAATAACTTAAAATTTATCGGCCGTCGTTCGTAATTCATCCTTCTCAACCTTGGGCTGGCGGTGCGAATTGTCCTCATTGAATTAGATCGACCCGGAAAAACTCGAAAAACGTGCAGCGCCTGAATGAACGCGAACGTCCGAAACAATAATCCACTTTGGGTCATAAGCCGGGTACCGCAGTTTACGTTTTCTTCAAATAGGGTGTACATACGCTCGATTTTTGATTCGATTTTCGCGTGTTTTAAATCAATTTAAGAATTTATATTAATATTTTTTACTGTTGTGTTGTTTTGTAAAAATACTATTTTTGGTTCGCGTGTGCGTGCGCTATTATAGAAAATGTCGGTAGTGCAGAAAAATAAACAACTAAAAAGTGCTAACAAACTTAATTTCACGAAATTAGTTGAGTTCAAGGCAAATGGTCGTCCTTTGCCAGAACTAAGTTTACGACAAACTAGCAGAGACAAAAATAAAGATGTTCATCGAAACTTTCGCAAAGTAATGTATTATTTAGCTGACTGGATATGTGGTTGTAAAGTATCAAACATATTTTACTGTTTTGTTTGTTTATTATTTTCTAATCGCTATGGTGCGATTTAAAACATTTAAAAGAGAAAATAAAAAAACATGCTTCGTCTGCAGAACACAAGAAACGCTCGGTAAATTTTGCAACCGTAGGAAATGTTGATATTCGTACACAGCTAGACAATCCTTATAGAAAATTCCTTAGAGATTTTAATGAAAATGTTTTGAAAAATTGCTATATTTTAAAGAAAATTGTAGATTGTATAAAATTTTGCGGTGCATTTGAGTTATTTATATTTTTTTAAGTATGCCTATTTTTTAAATTAATTTTTGACCTCCCAGTATGATTGACCACGAGCCGTCACTGCCTACAGATTCTTATTTTGTGCCCAAGGTAACAATATTTTTAGACTGTTTCAATGTCTGTAGTTTCTAGTTCATTGAATACTAGGTTAGTCATCATTTGGTCTTGTCATAATTCATTTTCAAACTATTTGTGTTACTTGGTATATTTTACATAGCGCTTTTCTACCTTTTTTATAGTCATCCGTTATTAACTACTATATCATTCGCAAAGCAGAGATGACTTAATTTTTTTCTATTAACTGTAACTCCTATGCTTTTCTACTCTGTTATATTCAGCGCGTGTTGTAATACCGTAATAAATATTTTTGAAGATAAAGTGTTTTCTTGTCTAATTTCTTTTTTAATCTTTATTTTGCTGGTGGTTTTATGGAGTACAGTTGTTGTGGCATTTTTGTATATTTGGTGAATGATATATTCGTATATCTATGGTCAATTCTACATTCTTTTAGAGCTTGTAGGAAGGCACGCATTTCCACGGTGTCGAATGCTTTTTAGATCTCGACGAACCATTTTTGTAGCCTATCTATTAGTGTGGGGTCTCCCAGTTTTATAACTTCTGTGACAATCTCGTCTTCCCTAGGGGCTTTACTGTTTTTATTTTCTTAAGAGTCCTGTAGATCTCTGCTTTGGTAATATTTAGAATGTCTTCAGATTATACGTTCATGACTGCGAAAGTGTCTTGTTCTAGATCTATGTTGAATTGATTTCTATATAAGGTTTTATAAAACTCTTCTGCTATGCCCAACTCTCTGTTTTGTTCGTTATTAGCTCTCTCCTTTTGTTCCTTAGTTTGTGATTTTTCCTTTTTTAAGTACTTTCATATTTTTATTTTCTTTGATGGTCTACATATATTTTTCGTTTTTGTTCTTCCGTATGTCCTTTCTAATGACTTTTGATATTTCTTTGTTAATGGAATTTAATGTTTGAAGTTCTATATTTTCTTCATTTCTTCCATTTTTATTTTTGTTTCTCTGCTAATTTTCTCTACTTTCTTATTTCTAGGACATATATTTTCTGTTACTCCCGTTGGTGTTAGTTATCAGGTCGTGCAGGATCTCTATTTTATTTGTCGGTGGTATATTTTTTAAAGTTTCATTGATGCATTTTTATCAAATTCTTTTTCATTTTCTAGGTGCGTCCAAGTTTTTGTTTTTCTCTTTGTGACCATTTTATTCCGCTCTTTGTTGATGTATACTTCTACGGTTGCCATTACCATTCTGTAATTACTTCCTGTTGTAGATCTATTTCATACCGTGATATCTGTTTTTTATCTGAGTTGAAGTAATCAATCTTGTTAAACGTTCTTCCATCTGAACTCCTCCATCTTCTGTGGAGTTTTTGTAAAAGAAGCTATTTATTAAGTATAGATTATTTTTCTAGTAGGTAGTTTAATAGCATATAGCCTCAAGTATTTCCGCCTACATTACCGAAATTTCCTAGTGCATATTCTGATGAGTCATTTTGTATTCCTATTTTGGCGTTAAGGTCTCCGCATAGAATTAAGAAAACAAAGTAATTAAAAGTAAAATGGAGCAACTACGACTCACCAAAAGAATATTTTACACAAAATTAATGTAAATACTGGTATTGAACATTTTATTTTATATTTAAGTTTTAAGAAAGAGCACGTCAACTTTGTTTTCTTAATTGTAGAGACTTGATAATGACAATAATGTTTTTTTGTCGAAACCGGTCGTCCCGTACATAAATGTTTGAAATAAAATTTCCTTAGGATAAGGTGTACTACAATCAGACTTTTAATTATATAATCCTAAGCACAACTTAACTCAATTATTTCGTTATTCATATTCGGTTTTACACAGGACGGCAATGATGAGTGGAACAACATATTTTTGAGCACATTTTAAAGTAAATTAAAAAATAATGAGATCCAAACATTTAAGCTCGACAGACTTTAATGCTCTATTCATTATTATGGAACATAGTCTCGTCGGTAAATCCATTCTCATTTCTTCTTTAAAAAACTTAATTTTTCAATTGTTGCTAAAGTTGAATTTTATACCTATTTTGTTGTAAGAGTTCTATCACTGAAGATATTATTGAAACAAAAATGTTAATCCGAATCGTTAACTAGTATACTTACATCCTCGTTTTCTCAAGGTTTAAAAAAGGTTTCTTCTACCACCAAATTCTACGACCAAATTTCCCAAGTTCTTCCTTAAAATAATTTCCTTTTGCTGTCTTCACAAGGTTTGGATACTCAACTCTGGTTATACTTTATTGAGACAAGTAATTCATGTATCTCCGGTTAGAACAAAAGAAACCAGTAAAAATTTTCTTCTATCATGAGCTTCACTTTGTTTTTAGTCTTCATGCTTTTCTGAAACCCTGTATAATATGAAGACGTCACCTAAACACATGCTAAGGATTTACTTAAGAATTACCACAAGTCACACGTTTGACTCTTCAGTGTGTCGTAAGGTGGTGTTGGTCGTAGATATACATGTGTCTCGGTGACGTCTTCAATTACTTTGAATTCATATCAGTAACCGTCTTTTATGTCGAAAGACCGTCGAAAATCTTAATCATAGAACTGACGAACCTAATATTACACATGTCGGTGAAGACAATAAACGTTACATGATTTGTAGTTTTTTTTTATTTATTGCAAATATTTCTAACATACTATTAACATCGTGTGTACTTAGGAAGTATGTAGAATCTGTAACTAAAAATTGTGGTAGCGTTTGAACATGGCTAAGTGTAGATGTTGTACTTACAAATTAGTAAATTATGTGTTTCTCAACGACATTCTTATTGTTGCCAATAAAATTCAGCATAGATAAAAAATTAAAATCAGCCTCATTATATACAAACACCCATATATAACATAACAATATTACGAATAATAAAACAATTATAACGTTGAACACCGAATCACGTTTTTTTGAGGCAAGCAACGGCAAAGATTCACTTGCACCATGATTATTTTGTACTAGATTTAATTTAAACTCTGTGGCTTGTTTACGTTTAGATTCGTTAGATCCATAACTATGTTTTACTGCCTCCATTTGTTGTTTCACTAATTTTATAAAGCTATATTTGCATCTAACTAAATTTTTCGCGGGACATTTTTTAACGTCGTCGGTTTTATTAAATTCGCGCCTTTTTTTTCTACAAACACATCGTCTGTCCCGTTCCGATTGTTCGATTTTATTAGGACCCTGCAAATAATTTTGTGGCAAAGACATGACATAATTTACATTCTAATAAGTTTGTGATCGAAAATAAAATTTGGTCGCATACGTCAAACTTTAGAAACGTTGACGTTAAATCGACGTGGCATCTTAAACGTCAAATTATTTCTTAAAAAAAAAGATGCTAGGGAAGCAGATTTCCAAACTTTCGGGAGATCTCAAATCGAGATTCTACCTCACTCAAAGGATAAGTCTGGCTATTCAACGTGAAAATGCAGCCAGTATTATCGGAACCTTTCCTCCTACGGCTTCCATAGAGGAAATTGTTTACCTTGTTTAGAAACATGTTATTTGTAAAATTTATTTTCTCTCGAGTATTGTTAAAATAAACATTTAAAAGAAAATATCTTTTGATTGCTTTATAACTATGGCATGGACAACTTACATTACACAAAAATATTAAACTTGCATAACACAGAAATTAATACAAGGCAATACTTTTTTCTATATTCAAAATACTTTATGGGTGGAAAACTATAAATTTGGAAAATTACAAAAATTAACATATCATAAGTATTTAATAATAAGAATAATCTTTATTTGTTTGTTATTAAATAAATAATTCGAATTCTACTTTTTTCCACCTTATGGAGGAAACTTATCTTCAAATTTCTCTACCTTCTCGTTCCGTAACTCACACTCGCACCAAAAATTATGACTTTACGGGTTACATAAATAGCTATTGGTTTAAAAAAAAATAGAACGTTTCCATCGGGTGTATGTCGTTTCTCAAAAGAAGACTGCCAAGAACACTTGGACTGTTCCCACGCTAGAGAGCAAAGATCCAACGTTGAGTTGAGTAGGGTAGACTGGGGAGGATCAGACACTTTTTTTTTGTAATATTCGCAAAGTTTTGGTTCTTGGGAAAATATTAATACTTGAAATCTTTTGCTACATATATTGTTATTATAAATTAATTTTGTTATTTGGATTAAAACATTTTGAAATATTGTTTTTTCCTAAAAAAGAAAACTGTTCCAAATGACGAATGTCTCCCTTGGCTGGGGTAGCTCCGACAGCAGGGTAGGGTAGATGTGACGCTAATTGGGGTGCATTAGACATTAACGTATTATTGTTTAATGGATAACAAAATATTAAACTTTCTAAAAAATATATAAACAAGAATTAAGTATATACAGAAGTAACTTAGGAAACATTATATCGGTTTAAATCTAAAATTGTACATAGTACTTGTTCGTGATGTTCTAGGATGATGGGTAGGTGTTGGCATTTTCAACTCAATATCGTCTCTTAAAATAATGGCAATGTCTGGAACAGTGGGCTTGCAGAAAGTTGTAGAACTTTTTCTGCGCAAAAAATCCGCTGTGTAATTTTCTAGCTCAAGATTATCTTCTATTATGCATCCTATATAAAACTTATCGCCAGTTTTACATTTAAACTTGACCAGAACAAAATCGCCACGTTTAATTGTATCTTGATGGTACAATTTAAGTTGATCGGTTTGGCTATAATCGTCGTCTATATCATCGAAATCACTTAGTGCTTCGTGTAATAACCCAATTGAATTGTCTGTGTCAGCAACGCTGCGCTGAATGTTTTTGATTCAGCGGAATCTGAAGAATAAAATGCAGCTCTTTTTTAATTTTCTTAGCCGCTTGCTTTCTTTCAGCGGCTGCTTTTTTCATGTTTCTGTTCCTTTCCAGTTCCATTAAACTATCCTTCTCCGAGGTGTCAGTATAATACCTGATTTTCTCCCTTTTTAAGATTTGGGGAGGCGGTTTTGGAAGAGGACGCAAACGAACCGGAGTAACATATTCCATATTTTCAGTGATGGGAGGTGGATCGGTAGTTTCTTCTAAATCGGTGACTACTGTTGATGGCTCTCTAGTATGTTCGTGCAACAAAAACTCTCCTTCTGGAAAAATTTGAGTGTTCAATGGATAAATACCCGTAGATCTAAATGATTTTTCAATATTTTCTGTCGTAAACGCTCGTTGAAATGGTAGTTTTGAAAGCTGAGATATCTCAAAAAGGCTTACTACTTTTCCAGGGTTATTTGTTAAATAATCATTAAAGAAAGTTTTGCAATAGATTTTAAATGGGCCAAAGACGGCAATGTCCAAGGGTTGTAAACGATGGGACGTGTGAGGCGGGAACGACAATAAGATTATACCATTTTCTCTACAATAAATAATAGCGTCAAGACTGCAATGACTACTATGGTTATCGAGTAGGAGTAAAATTGGTTTTTCTTTAGAACATTTACTGTAGTGCACAATATGCTTCAGTACATCAGTAAATAAATCACTGATCATCCAACCACTTTTGGAACTTAAAGAAATGCTTCCGTTTAACCCGCCCACTAAATATTTCTCAATATTCCGTTTTCTTGGATATACAGGGTGTTTCAGAATAAGATGCTGATCCTTAAGGGTGTCAATCCTTACGCAATTTTAAGAAGAAAAGTTCAAATAAACATATGTCCTAAATCTCTTAACTTTTGATCTACAAGGTGTTCAATGTAGAAATCGCTGGATAGGGCGAGGAGGAACACAGTCGTGGCCACCTAGATCTCCAGATCTAAACAGTTTAGATTTTTTCCTTTGGGGACAAGGACTTTTGGGACTAAATTCTAGTACTTTTGAAAGTTGGATCTATTTGGAATTCCTACTGCAATTAGAGGACACCTTGCTCACAACTTTCATTAAGTCCACTAATGATAGAAAGGTCATCTTCTTGAGTAAGGGACAGAACAGAAGATACCAAATAAACAAATAAAAAGCAAAACAGGTAAAATACATCAAACTCCTTCCTTATTCTAATTCATCCATAAGCCATGGGTAGAAAAGCAATATGAGACTAAAAGAGATGACAAAACATTAAATTCATAATGAAGGATGGTCCCAATTCCAGAGTCTCATCGAAATATTGTGAAATGTTCTGATACTCAGACATCGGTGTGGTCCGTAATAGGTAGGTAAATTTTGATATTCCCAGTGGATTCTGAAGTAAAAACAAGCAACATGACAATTTAATATCTCCAGATCACCAATTAATCATTTCAATTCAAGAAACTCTTTTATTTATTTATTTATTTATTCGTATGGTACATTTTAAATAATGTATTGTGATGTAAGTGTTATGTATGGTGCCCCAAAATCAGTATAAACCTGTATAGTGTGGTGACAAAACCGTGTGCAATTATGGATTGGTTTGTCTTGTCAAAGCATTAGCTTCAAGGTTTAGAAAAACCACTAAAATCTAAACATGCCAACCCTTACCCACTTTAGTATTCATATGTGATAATATTAATTAGGTGTGTAAACATTATAGAAAGTAAATAAGAACGTATAATATAACAGTACAGCCATTGCATGACGACATATAATAGACCGGTCCAAGCGGCAGTCACCACAATGACGAAAAAAATAGTAGGTTAAAAAAATAACAAAAAAAATAATAGAAAAACAGATAATCAGGACAGAGAATACAAAATATTGCTGAACTTCAGATATCCTTTAGATTCGTAAGCCATGATATAAGCTTCATCCGTTAAATTATGAATATTTACAAATTTAAGTTTAGAAACTTCTTAATGAAAATGTTTTCAGTTCGCGATTCTATTGTTGAAGCTTTCAAAAGTGTAAAATTTTTGTTGCATTCTATAATTAGGCAATAATTTAAAGTCTTGAAAACAACATATCTGGTTCTTCTCCTACAGTACAATCATCAAGGAAATATAAATTCAATTCAGAAAAAGGTAAGCTTAGCAAACACCTCCAGGGCTGCTTTATTGGGCATCTGTATTCGATCCTTTACAAATTGAAAAAAAGATTCTTGGTCGTAGCATTGGAAAAATTAGTTTGCTGCTTTTGGAGCATACTTGTATAGTTCATTAAGAAAATCCTCTTGGTCTATAGTGTTGAAACCGTTAGAAAAGTAAACTTTTAGAATAACCTTGAACGATTCCTGGTTCAAATTGGCGTGACTTCTACTGAAGTGAACTACGGCTTCACATGCTCCCAATGTTCCAAAACCAAATTGAAAGTGTCTTAAAAGTTTACGAAGGGGATCCCTTAACTTCCTACATATTAACTTAGCTGCTAATCGCCTATAGACCAAACCGACAGAAATTGGACGGATTCCTCCATTGTCGTTACGGAGAGGGAGAGCAAAAAGGTTAGCTTCATATAATATTAGCACAATACACCAATTCACATTTTCACTAATCATCAAATTGACTTTGACTAAAGCGCACAAGAGTTTAACAGCAAGTGGTTTAATCCCGCCGTCCTTCTTCGTCAGAGCACAGAGTGAAGCTTCATAAAGTATCGGAGCAAATGCCGGGAACACCTCTCCGAAAGTATTAAGTTTGTCAATTTTGTCATCGCAGCAAGCAACTTGAGTCCAGAGGCACCAGCTTCTTTTGACGTCAAATGACATGGTCTAAATCCGTTCAAGCCGCCAGCAGACCAATTCTTATATGACGAAAGACTATCCACCACATCCAAATGGATACATTAAAAAATAAAGTTATTTTTCAAAAGACACTCATCTATTATAGATGCAACTGAAACTGCGGAGGTGCTCTTGCACTTGATAACTCGAACTGATGTCCTAAGTTCTCCTAATTCACTTCTTAGCTTAAGTACAAGATCATTAGTATCGGCCTGAGTTGCAGAGTTAAGGTTGCTTACTTCCAAACTCTAAAAAATTGTGAAAGCACTATCAATCGAAAGTCAACCATTAACTCTATTAGAAGGTATAATTTCAACTGAAAAAATCCTCGGTTTAAAAGCACAAAAATAAGTTAATGACAGGGTAGTTTCAAACTTAACAAATTAGATACTTGGATTTAAATTTGTGACCGCAAACGTAAAATTATACAGTGACCGGCAAAGAGTTTACAACAAAATTTTTGTAATTGAGATTTTTTTTGCAAATGAATTCAGCATATCGAATGACAAAAAAAAGCAATTTGACAAATGTCATGGACCACTGTCATGGCGGCAAATTTAAAAAATATTCCTTAAATATGTAAAAAGTGAGGTTAGATGAGATGATATGATATTGAAAAATGCTTAAGGGAAAAGTTGTTCAGAATTAGATTATACGTCTATGTGCAAATTTTTAAAAGAAAATAACGACTTTTCAAAAATATCAGTTTTCCGACATTTTTTCCGGAAATATTGAGAAAACGAAATTTTTGCTTTTGATTAGCATAAAACACAATAAAACCAACAAATAAACTTCACAATCCAATAATTTTTATTTTTTAGTTTACCAATGGACGGTAAAGAACAAAAAACATTGTTTTTTTAAGACAGACTCTGTTGCAATGGCCTACAGAAACAAAAGGTTAAAATTACAAATTTAGAATTATTTTTAAATAGTCCTAAAATGATCAATTCTTCCATTCTAAACTCAATTTAAACATTTTTTTACAATATTGCCTGGATAATAAGCTCATACAAAAACATACAAAAAATTTCCGGAAAAAATTCCGAAAAACTGATATTTTTAAAAAGTCGTTATTTTCTGTTAAAAATTTGCACATAGACGTATAATCTAATTCTGAACAACTTTTCTATTAGGCATTTTACAATATCTTGTCATCTAACCTCATTTATACATATTTAAGGTATATTTTTAAATTTGCCGCCCTGACAGTGGTCACATGACATTTGTCAAAGTGATTTTTTTTGTCATTCGATATGCTGAATTCATTTGCCAAAATAAATTTTCGGATATCTCAATTACAAAAATTTTTCCCATTTGTTGCAAACTCTTTGCCGGTCACTGTATAACATAATTGTATATTTTTAAGTTGGGTTGTTCAATTTGAAATCACTATTATCGCGTTATTTGGTGTCACTCGAATTTGACTCGACTATAACTTAGTATCTTCAAATAGGCGAAAGTTATTGAGTTGCAGTTTTCACTGATAAATGATTTTAAATACCTACTTTGTTGTCTGCATGATGGTTCATTTAACATTATAGATAAATAATTATTATAATAGAATAGGGTAGAATATCATTTCAGTACACAAAAAAATCAAGACTTGTTATCTCAATTTTATATAAATTATTTCCAAAATTTTCAATTCGTTTTAGATTTCACCCAACTTAAAAGCAATCAAATGTTCTTTAAGCAATCTTACAGGTCATCATTTAGAAAATAAAATAAACAAACAAGTTAAAATTTAAATAAGTGATCACCCAAGTTGGCAATAGAAAACAGAAATATTTGTTGGCAGTTGCCCTACTTTTGCATCGAATTTCCAAATAAACAAACTTTTCCTTATTGTAGTAGAAACAAATTTACCAATTCACACTCAAATTTCAATTACAATTTTAATAAGTGAAAGCGACCAACATTGTTTAAAAAATTTTGTTCTCTATTTAGATGTAATTACGGAGCATTTGTTTACGCCGGAAGACACGCGCTTTAAACATCTGCATTTATAATTAAATTAAAAGTGAGAATATTGAAAATTTTAACGTTTAGAAAGTGAGTACAAACTTTTTCCAAAAACATCTATCTATAGTACAATAACTTTCTTGTATATTTCATTTGGACTTAATTGCAGCTTGAATAAGGCAGTAGAAGAAATATGCGCGCTTCTTTAAATGTGGTGCGGCAATAAATGATTGTAGATGTATGGAGAAGTGAATAAATCAATCATTAAGTGGCTTTCACTTTAAAGATGTTCGTTAATTATAGTATTATATGGTTCGTATTGTGAGAATTGTTGTTGTGATTTCTACTTTATTTATATTGCTTGTATATTTTAACATCAGGTGTTCTTCAGTTAACGAGCACTACTTCCTATATTTTGCACTTACTGGATATCATCTCCAACAGCATCATAAATTGCGTTTGATTTATGCAATTAACTTCAAAATATTCTCATTTCTACAGAAAATGTTTGTTGTACGACACATCTGTTATGTTATTGAAAAACATAGAAATATTTATTAAAAATAAGAGTCAATTGGGCACGTAAAATTTGAAGAGCCACGAAGAAAATATTATATATAAAAAGAATACAGAATCAATATTAATTTTTAACGGCACGAAATTTTTTACAGTAGGTACTATAAGAATTTAATTAAATGCATAATTTTAAAAGCACAAATCACTAGACGCCACCAAGTATCATGCGTGATTGCTGTCATTGAAAGCGATATTTTATAGTACGTTCGTTGTCCTTCAAATTAGTAAGCCATAATCAGCTTCTCCGTTAAGTTATGAATGTTTACAAATCCTCCTTTAAACTTTGTTAATTGGCAATCCTCCACAAAATGTGCAACGGTCTCTGGTTCGTTTCCACAGCCATAATTTGGATTAGAAATCACACACTATTTAAACAACGCAGAGTTGCATTTTAAACGGCCTGTCCTTATGCGATTTACTTTTGACAAAAATTTTTTTTATCTAAACCTGGGATTTCTATTGTTGGATCATCAATGAGTAGTCTTGCAACTATACAGGCCTTCGAGATTTAAGTCTTTTAAATGAAGGGTTCTCAATATCGTTCCAAATTGGTACGTTTTTGTTAAGTAGGCATTTATCCCATTCTCGCTTTAACGCAGTTTTTCGTCGAATTGATGCTGGAGCAGACGTATCAGTAATTAAATCTTTGCACATATTATGTTCCAATGACAATTCACAATTGGTCTCTGCAAATGTCTCGCCAATTGGGATTTCATTGTTGCTGTTGTTTCAAAGCCGAAGACGATGACGTTCTGGCTGATTTTAATCTCTTCTATATATATTGAAGCGGTTTTTTACAGCTATAATAGCCGTTTGCCGCAGCCTAGTGCCCAAGTTCGTCTATCATTTACCATATCATTATTAAGACCTCTTTTGTGCAGGGCCTCATTTATTTCAAGATTCCAACTTCGTCGAGGCCTACCTTTCTTCTTTCGTGTATGCGGCCCCCACTTCCAAACTTTTTTAGCAGTCTTTCCTCTCCCATGCGTCTCATGTGACCATACCATCTAATATGATTGTTTGCACTTGCATTTTTCTTCTTATGTCTTCGTTTCGGACTCTATCTAACAATGTCTTTTGGCAGCATCTTCTTCAGTACATCATTTCTACAGTATTTATTTTACTTTTTGTTTTTTTATCCATAGTCCACACTTCCGCTCCATAAGTTACTGAGCTTTCTACAAAAGTTTTATACATACGATGTTTTGTTTGTATCGAGATATCATCATTCCATTGTACTCCATGTAGTTGCTTTACTACTAACCAACAGAAAAACACCAAAAACTGCACCAAAAACTTTACTCGGACACGTGTTTCAACAGCTAAGCTGTTATCATCAGCGATACCGATACTAAAAATAAAAACAACGGGAAGCTTATATATACTATCGCCTACTCTATGGCTATTTTCAAGCATATGCATGGCAACACTGGACCTATCTGTGCGATGATATTTGACATGAGCTAGGTGCTCTTTAAAAAGAGTTTTAATAGGTCTCTTGGTTTGCCCTATATATACTTGGTTACAGTCTTTACAATTTATTTTATATATTCCCGATTTATCACACATTTCTATTGGGTCTTTCGGATTGCCTAAAAGATTTGGAAGTTGTTACTACTAGAGGTTACTGTTTTATAATCAAATTTTGAAAATATTGTTTGAAGACCTTTTGTGTATGTGGGATAATTTGGTAATTTGACATATTTCTTATCTATTTTGCTATTACTAGTTCCTAACGTTGTAATGTTTCTAATGTTTAACTTATGTTTATGTCTTTAAAAACAGAAATTTGCTTATGAATTATGATGATAACGGTCCATTAGGATTTTCGGAATTATTTAAGCTTATCTAAGAATCAATTAAGTTTAACGATGCGTGATAAGCAGATAGTATATATAAGCTTCCCGTTGTTTTTATTTTTAGTATCGGTATCGCTGATGATAACAGCTTAGCTGTTGAAACACGTGTCCGAGTAAAGTTTTTGGTGCAGTTTTTGGTGTTTTTCTGTTGGTTAAATAGACGCTGCAGTTGGTGTTCCTTTCCTTTGATGGTGCTTTACTACTGTTTTCCCCCTCACAACTTTACTTATATCTGTATTATCTCTTCCATCTCGTGTAATTGTCACCAACCCTAGATATTTATATTCATCTGTACATTTAATCCGTCGATATTCTGTAATTAAATCTTGCCCGTTTCCTCCAACCACCATATATTGTGTTTTATTTGTGTGTTATTTGTAGACCCCCCATAGGCATATTCTTCAATTAGTTTCCTGAACATGTATTCAGCGTCATCTCTGTATTCTGCTAGGATAACTTGATCATCCGCAAACAGCAAGCTGTATATGGTGTCTTCTTCGAGCTGCACTCCCATTGGTGCACATTTCTTTTTCCACTTTTGTAAGGTTTTTTAATAAAACACTACGTTGGTGAAATGCAACAACCCTGTCATAATCCTTTATTTATACTAAACTCTTGTGACATCTGATTTCCAATTTTTATTTTACTTCTATTTCTTTTGTACCAATTCTTTATTACGTATTACGTAAGCTTTTTTAAAGTCTATGAAAATAAGATGCAATTCCTTCCGTAAGCAATATATTTTTCTGATAACTGCTTTAGACAGAATATATTGTCTATACAGGATCTTCCTGGTCTAAAACCGCTTTGCTCTTCTTCCTCCTGTAGCTTGTCTTCTATTCTGTTCTTTATAATGCGTCCATTCAATCGACCTATAGAAGACGTCACGCTTATTCCCCTGTAATTATCGCAATCAAGTTTATTACCATTCTTATATATTGGACTTATATGGCCCAATCTCCATTCTTTGGGTATATTGCATTCGATTAAACATTTATTAAATATGCTTGTAAGTTGTTTTATAGCTTGTAGGGGTGCGTATTTTATAAGTTCTATAGGTAGACCTCCAGAACCCGCAGCTTTATTGTTTTTCATTTTTCGTGTTGTTGTTCTCACTTCTTCTATCGTAATTTCTTCTACATTTTGTGCTGCGTTTGGTTCGTATATGCTATTTTTAAAGTTTTCTCTTTTTTCAGTTAGCATATTCTCGAAATATTTTTCCTATTTTTCCATACCTATTGGGTCTATTCTTCTTTTCTCTGTTTCATTCGTTTTTAGAGTTTATAAAGTTTTCCATGCCTGTCTAGATTTTGATTTAAAACATCACCGCCTATTAAATGTTAATTTTTTTTAATTTTGTGAGAGGAAAGTTCTATCGCTAACGTTTTCACACAGTTATTGAAAGAATTTAGTAATATTACTGGATCCTTAGGTATATCAAATCAAAACATATGTAACTCATCTAATAGTAACTCTTAGGCTTTCACCTGATAAATTAACGATCGCTAATTAAGAATTTAATGTAATGCTCAAAATGAGAATATGTAGAACCTTGTAGTAGTCGTTGAGATAATGCATTACACATGGTCCCAAGGGCGGTGACTATCGCAAGCTCAATGGCGGAATCCTTCCATATAAATTCCACATACTTACGATTTTTCTAACTCTCTATATGGAAAAAAAAATTTCTCGTTATTTAAGTTGATAACGTTTAGTCTTTGCAACTCTACCCAATCGTTTCAACAATTTATCAGCAAAGTCACTAGGAATCTTGAATTTTGTTCACATATATTGATGACATGTTGGTTGCATCGATCGATGAAGAAAATCACTAAAGATTGGTAAGTTATTGCCTAGTTATTAATAAACAAAAAACTCAACCTGGTAAAAGAGAAATACACTTTTTAAGTTGCTTAAATTTCGGTAGTGGAATTAAACCTCCCTCAAAAAAGGTTTAAGTCATTTTGCATTGTTTACTACCTAAAATAGTAAGAGATTTAAAGCACTTTTTGAGTATTGACATACAATAGAAGATTGATGCCTAGTGCAGTTTAACTCCAATTAATACTTTTAACATTTTTAAAAGAATCACATAAGCGAGACTATCTAACTACTATCAGTTGGGATAGTAATTCTATAAAACTTTTCATCAGGTTAATTAAAAATTGGCAGAGATTCCTTTACGTCGTCTTCACTTACCGAGTATCTACCATTTAATTTTGATCCTTCGCATTCAGCTGTTGGTGAGTAGTTCATTAATTACCAGGAGGTGAATGGAAACCACTAGGTTTCTTTTCTAAAAAAACTCAATCCTGCTGAGAAACGTTACAGTACATATGATAGGGGATTATTGGTTTCTTATTTGTTTGTTAAACGTTTCCGGTAGGTATCTTTTGTAGTTACGTAACTTCACTCTCTTCACAGATCATAAACTCTTGACTTTTGCATTTCTCGGAACTTTGCAAAAGCTTCTCCAAGTCAATTAGATCTTTTAGAACAATAAATTTACTACAGACATTCGACATGTAAGTAGATTCTAAACCAAGTGGTTCACACATTGTCTCGACTTTGAGACGTACAAGTTTCATTATCGATTAATTTATTTGCAGTAGCAGAAGAAATTACTGGATAGCACTACATTGTTGTTGAAACCTTTGAAAATAATCTAAAACCAGTGTATTGTGGGGTTAGCACTGCTTCATATAGATCTTTCGTTACACTTAAATACAAATTTTTGAAGTAATTCACAGTATATCACATCCAGGAGTTCAATCAACCATTACTCTAGTTTTTATATAGCCTTCGTTTGGCAAGAATTGTAGCGGATGAGCTGTGTATTGATTTTTTAGCTGAAGGTTAAAGAAGGTTGATTCATTTCCAACGTCACAGCAACGATTTTCGCCCGCAAATTTTGATTTAATCGGTCTCTTAGAACCTGCAAAGAAGTTAAGATGCTGTTGTATAGATAGACTTACACGTTAGATGTTAAAAATTAGTTAAATTTGAAAAACTGCATTCCATCCGCAGACTAATTATATTTTAGAAAAATGACACGTTCTTTAAATGTGGCATTTAAATGCCATCCAGTTCTTGGATTGATGCAATTCCTTTAACCTTATTGGGACTACGTTCAGTTGTAAAAGAGGATCATACTACTACAGTTTCAGATACGGTTTATCATCCAGTTTCACCACAGATTCCGGTTCTTTTGTCGCGAAGTTATGTCGGCAAATAGCATGTTTAAAAATGTTTCAGATAAAAAACATTGTTCTCTTAACATTTTGATCAATAAAGAGCTAGTTTACATTTCTCATGTGTTTAATTTAATTTAAAGTGTTTTATTTTAAATGTGATTCTCATTAAGGTTATGTCTAGAAAACCAATTGAGGTTACAGGTCTTAATTTTATTTCAGTCTTTGAATTTCTCATATTTCGTATAAGTTTGTTTCTGAGAACGTGAATGTTTAGGTTTTACATGAAACGTATGGATAAGTTCTTTTGCTTATTCAATAGACCATTTATTCGCCTTTAAGAATTGTTATCTTTGCTGATTCAGTAGTTTGTTACGAATTGCGTAGTCGGTTTGTGATATTGATTCTGAATTCTTTTCTAGTTTCGTTTTTCTTAGATTCATTAGTTGTACATTGATTTCAAGTTTTTTTTTCGAGTGAAATCATTTTTATGAGCGATACTGGTTGAGTGGAAGTGGATGGTCGTCGTGGTTTTTGAGTCTTAGACCTCGTTTGGTACTGAAAGTAATGTGGTTTACGACATAAAGTTTTGGTAGGATAGATATCCTAAATTTTACGAGTTTGCTGGTCCAATTTCTTCATGTTTTGTGAAATATTGTAGCGTTTCTTCGACGATGATTTTAAGTAAATATCCCTTTTCGCTTAAATTTGGCTGATTTTTATAAAAGTTTCCAGTACCGTCTCCTAATTGAAAAGAAAAGAATTACGACGATCCATTTTAATGATAAGTATGAAAAGAACTATTTTAAGCATAGACGACTCTTTATTATAGCATTCTTAAAAGTTTTATTGTTAATTCATCTCTTTTATTTGGCGATGTTTGTCCTTCCGCAACTTAGTAGATTTCGTGTGTTAGCTTTCCTAAACCGGGTAGCAAGTATTTATAAAATTAAAGTGACTTTCGTTAATTTTGAGTAACGTTATAAATAACCAAAGGTTTTCAATTGTTTTATTTGACAGTGTAAAAATTATTTGATGCAATATCTGTGCGTTCATTACCCTTTCCGTTTGATAAGAAAAATGCGTACTTAGTAAAAGATACGTTTTTATTTAATTTAAAGTAAAAATTAAATTTGTGCAACTTTAATTACATTTCAATTTTGTATATCTGTATTTGATTATGAGTTGAATTGTCGAGAGTTTGGTTGGCGCCCTCCCAATTTAGACAAACTTTATCGAAGGATTTATTGGCATTACACCGGCCGCACTTGAGTTTCAATAATTTCACGAAAGTAAATTATTTTTATTGTTCAGTTTCAGTCAGTTTCGTGACAATAAAACTTATTTTGATTTGATCGTTATACTGATACTGGCAATAAGATGTATCCATGAAAAAAGTATAATTTTATCGATGCTCTAGTTATCGTAAAAGTATAAACATTAACATTAAATAAAATGATTTTTTAAATCGAGAATATTCTTCTGGTGATTACACAAATCTTATAAAATAACTACATTATAACTTGCAAGAGAAATTCGATTTCTATTTAAAAGTTTACGTTTAATTTGAGTGCATCCGTCGTGCTGTGCAAAAGGAATTTGTTTTTGGAATAAAATGCACCGCCGTTTATCAAATATGCAAAATGAAACTGAAAGAATTAAGAGATTGGTATTGGTTGTGGGTGACCAAACCAGGGCACCAGGTCTCGGCACTGGGTCATACAAGGCGACTTCGATCTCTTCTTGCTTTCTATTAGATGTAATGTCAAGAAATCTTACACCACGCATCCAACCGTAAACGATTATTAGTACCTTATTATTATAACAGTAGATGTAAGATTTCGCTAAAATACGCAAAAAAACAAATTATCTTTGTTGCGCAAGCAAAAATTTCATTTTGGTAACGATTATTTATTTTCTCGTGCAATTACAATTAGCAAAGTAGTTAAATTGAATAATTCAATTAAGAAGTGTTCCGCTTTCCAGTGCACTATAAATTTTATTAGTAAAATTGACTTATATAAGTAAACAGAATTAAAATTCAACAAGCGCTACGCGCAAACAATATATCAATAAAAAACTAGTACGTAATTTCAACAAGACGCTTCAAAATCGTAATGAAATACAAAAAGTTTATGCATGATCGAAAACCAGGACATTCTTAAATGACAATTTTTTCCAAAAAAGACCACAAACTTAATAAGCTATAAATGATTTGCTCTAGTAATAATAATAGCAACGGTAATTATACGATTAAATTTTTTTTTTGAATTACCTATTGTACAACTATTACATTAAATAAGCTTTCCCTTAATTTTTTAAAATAGAGATGCACGCCTCAATGAAAGCGCTCAAATTACGTACATTGTCACACTTTCATTTGAGTGATTTGCTAAAACATCAAAATGTATAATTATTTGGGTTAATAGGTTAAAATTTTAGTGAAAAAAGTGTAACTTTTCACTTATTTCAACCGGAAATAAGAGCATTTTACTTTTTCCCGAATAATAAGTGTTTTCTGCGGAGACGCTGCCTAAGTGACTCCAACGCTAGGTCAAGAAACGCACCGCGATATTTTATTAGAGAAACGGAATATGAAAGAGAAACTAAATATAGTGCAATTAAATTAGTTATTAACATATATAAATAATGTTAGTATATAAAACGACCTCTCACCTGATCCCCCCTTTTGATGGAGAGAGTGCATTAGGTATGTCTGCAGTGCAACTCGCCTACTTTGCTAAGTCAGTCAGTCAGTGTGTCGGTGGAACATTGGTTCCTGTTTACAAAATTTCGCTACAAAAATTTTGAAAAATGTCTGATTGTATTAATTAAAGGTGAGACTATCATTTATTACGTATTTTTTTTGGTGACACTTTTTCAGCAGATTTGTTCCGAAAAAAATGTCAGACCGTTGTAAATCGTACACTTTGAGAGACGCAAATAATAACACATATCCTGGACCTATGCAAAGTACAATTACTGACCGCAATAAACCGACAAGTGGAAAAAGTGTTCAAGTTACAGCAAAAGTACTTTTTGGCTCCGTACACGCTATCGCTCGCCTTAAACACGATGAGAGTGTAGCGAGAAAACAAAAGAATATGAGAGGTAAGAAAACTGAGTATCGTTTATTTAATACAGCAGCGCAATTTAATTATTCCAAAGCTTTAGTTGTATAATTTATTGCACAATGGGCATTTCCGTTCTTATTTTCCTTAAGTTAAATACCAAATTGCATAGATGTGACGAATGGCAACAACTATGAATAAGTCAAAAATCATTTTCAAACAGGTAAAGTATATTCAAAAATTTGAATGTATAATCCATCATTTTTCATTAACGTCGTAGTATTCTGGAATTGTATTTTCCTGAATGGGTACGAATGAAACGTATTTTAAAATTTAAATTTGTATGTGTAATGTCGAAGTTTCCAGCTTTATACATTTCTTAATCGTCGACATATGTAGATATTACAAATGTCAACAATGTCGCAAACATATAGCCAAAACTTTTAAATCAATATTACTTCATTAATAGATAAAAAATGTCGCCGACTCTGATGCAAGTAAAAGAGAATCAACTATATGTAAAGCGCTTAAAACCAATAATTTTCAACTAAGCTGTAGAAAAATGATTTTTTCAAACCTAATACGTAAGTATTTTGTTTGAAATTTTAATGAAATATGAAAGTTTTTCTGTGACACAGTATGCAATTATGTACTTAGCACGTACGACGCAAATATTTAAAAATACATTAATTACGTTAAAAACTTTCCTACAACTTTAAATCTTATAGTCTTATAGCATTGATTATAAGTTTATAATCAATGCTTTCAATCAATTATAAGTTTATAATCAATGCTTATAGCCAAATTTCAAACAAAAATAGAAGTAAAGCATTTTTTACAAATTATTAAATTATTATAATCATATGCCAAGACAACATATAATTTTAGTTGTTTAAACATTACACATTAGGTGACAAAGCATACACATTTTCTAGAATATTATTTGATATTACAAAAATTTGGGAATTTATTGGTATTTATATTATTTGTTGTGACGTTTCTAAATTTTTAAGTGGCGGCTTTATTTGTGAATTGATTAAAAAATATTAACTATAAATTTTTGAAAAAAACTTAATTTTAATAACTCCATAGCATCCATTATTTAAATAATTTATTTGTAAGAAAAAAGGCGATAGAAATTTGGTGTTCTTTTAATTTTAATCTAAAAAACAGAGCGGTTTATGAAACTCTAGGTTATCTTGCTTTATTTTTAAAATCAAAATTAATGACATACTCATTACTATTTTATTTAATGTACATAGAAGATAAAAATGTTAAAATCACTACATCTGAACATAAATAGTACACGGCAGCGGGATAGTACATCATTCCGTATATATTTCGGAGCTTATTCCATTACATGGAGTTTCAAATGAATCCCTATAATTATTAATAAAGAAATGATAATCAGAGAGTTAGTAAAAATACAAATTTGTAATGGAACACCCTATATATTTTAGCAAAATTTAATATAACTTTTTTCTATTTTTAAAAATATACAGTAGGTTGATATGTTCATCGACTCTTTTCGAAATATTTGCACATATTGTTTTACCAAGTCGTAGTTGCCATAAATAATCAAACTTTTTTTCTATCGAAAAAATGGGTTACAAATGCCAACTGCGACTTGATAAACAACATACCATTTAATTTTTTTAAATATCATTATCAGCATATTACATATTCTTCAAATCAGAAATTCTTCTAAAATATACAGGAGGTTCTATTACAGATTTTCTACTTTTGGCATTCATTTGTTTTATTTCTTATTTTTCTAATAAATTTTATAAGTGTTTATAGTTTTTCTTTATTTTTACAACAAAGTTATTAGATACTAAAGTTAAGTATAAGTAATGACACACTGTACATTCAAACAAAAATATTTCGATCATGATTCCACAGTTTATAATCTATCCTAATCATTTTCAGAATTTGACATAATCATGACAGTAATATGGAGTATTTTTAAACCTTAACAGTCATATGTTAAAATCATCTAATACAGGGTAATCTGCGTAGAGCGTGCATTAAAAGTTTTTTAACTTGCAGATAAATCAGAAACTTGAAATTTAGTACGCGACCATAATCGATCATTTTTGTTTTACCCAAAATATTTTCAGACCTTCAGCTATACATGGTGTGCCAAAAGTTGCTATCAACTTTCTTATTTTAAATACAAACCTATAATTCTCTTTATATAGGTCGATTAGTGATATAATTCCGAATGTATATAACCTAAATTATGTTATTATATCTTTATAACATAATTTAGGTTATATAAAACTCAAAATTATATGGTCAATCGACTAATGTAAAAGAAATTAAAAGTTTGTATTTAACTTTTGACACACCCTGTATAGCTAAAGGTCTAAAAACATTTTAGGTAGAACAAAAATGATCAATTATGGCCGCGTACCAAATTTCAAGTTAGGGATTTATCTGCAAGTTAAAACTTTTAATGCACGATCTACGCAGATCACCCTGTATAGTAAAAAATTAAATTTTAATGACCTCCGTAAGTAAGTGCATGTTATTTGTTATAATTATTTTTTGAGCAGTCTTTTTGTTTTGAGTATGCAAAAATTGAATTGAAACTGAACCTGATTGTTGTGTATTATTTTAATGTAATAAAGATGATCTAAGAAGTTTAGAAAAAACTTAACAATTACATTATTTTTGATAATCACTGATGACGGTCAAAGTCAGAAGTCTTTCATTTTAAAGTAAATTGCTGAATTCACATCTCTATACATCGTTCTTTTACAAAAGAGAAATCAAATATTGCCGATAATCAATTGTTTTGTCCCTCCTTGCAGTAGCAAATAAGTCAGTTCCTTTGGTTGTTTTAAGGTGTAGTGTAAGGTTGTTGTTAATTTTAATGTTATTTTTTAAAATATAAAAGATAGCGGTGTTGCTTAATGCATGCTAAATACAATGACTGCGTTGACTTTACGAATAGTTAGTGTACTATATCCATATAATTTGATGTTCATTTTGCACCCCAACAATGTTTCATTTATAAATGCCGTCGTAGAGTTGGACATTTACCGACAGTTTTAAAACTTACTTGAAAAGACTTTTTTAACGACGCGACGATTTTCTATTATTATTTTATGCGAGTAGTACCCCTTTCTTTGTTTCTCACTTCAAGCTGTCAAATATGCGTTTGTTCATTACTAACCGGATCGTAAACGGATAGAGTAGATACACAAAAAGTGGTACCATCCAAGTTCTACTACCATTTTTTTTGTAATTAGTTTTGACATAAGGATGAACATAACAAATCAAAAATGCATTTTATTTTTTTTTGTTTTGCTGAAGCCCTCGTACATTCGAGCTTTCCTTGCAAAATTCTCAACCTCAACATTGCCATTTGATTGGTGAAAGTTAAAGGTGCGCGACAGCAAAAAAAAATTCGAGAGAAAAATAACGAATTGCAAAAATGTTATAGCTGTTCGTGTGCAATCTAAACTCGTATTTAATTGCAAAGTACAAAAACTCCAATAATTTATACGAGATAACTGTACATTTATATAACCTTAGGCTAATTTCATGCAAAATCAAAATAATTACCTACTGAAATAATTTTTTGAACTCGACAATTTTGTTATTATTTACTCATTTGTTTACACATTAAATGTACACATACACAGAGTGTATCCACAAAAAATATTTCGTGTTACGTATATAACAGTGTTTATTTTTTCAAAGTAGTAATTAAGAGATGTACTGGTGATTCATAAAAGCGAAAAAAATATATCTTTCCTGAAGCTATTTAAGTAGAATCACGCCAATAACTGTATCTTGTACCTAAATGATGTTAAGACTTTTGCATTTAGTTGAAATCTGCTCGTTGATGCGCATACAAGATGCGGTAGGTCAATATTTTCAAAATTGCAAAATTTAAAGTGTCATCAAGAAAGTGAAACAATTGAGGCGCTTCTAATTACGTTTTCTTGTTCCAGAAGACAATATTGCACACAATCGGTGCTGCTTGTGCTTGTTGTAAGTGCATTGTCTCATGAGCATCACCCGACGCAAGTATTGTATAATAAACTGACGAAAGACGAATACAAACAAGACGACAAAATAAATAACGACACGTACCGCTTAGACTTACTCAAGATCCATGTACAAACCGACAAAGAAAGTTTTACAAAACTACATCCTTTTGCGGACCATAATATTACTTCAAACGTTAGTGAAAGTTTCTTAGCAAATAAGGAAAAAAGTTGACAATTATCAACAATCAAAGCTTAATAGAACACTTGGTCGAACGCTAGATCAAGCAGAACAAAAAGAGATAGAAGATGCCGTCGAGTACGGATTGCAACAAATGCGCCATTTATATTACGTGAAAGAACCAGAATTATATAAAAAAGGTAAAATACTATAATAATTACTAAAACTATGTCTAAATCACAAAAATTATAGGTTTGTTCCTTGACGAAAATCATCCAGCTTACTTTTTGGCGTCGTTCCGAAATCCGAGCGATAGAACTCTGCATCTAGCTCGCTACGGTTACGCTGCTCTGGAAGCGCGTAGTAAATTGGAAGAGTTGTAAGTGCAATAAAATTTTGACATTTGTACTATTACGCTCAATTGCACAATCACAGTGCAAGCGCATCTAATTACTCAATTCCGTATTTTATAAAAAACAGTTGACCTCTTTTTTACAGTTGTAATTACTATTTAGATAATTTACCGATTGACATAAAATTAATAGAAATTTAATAGCCCTGACAAAAGAAATGAAAGTCTCACGAAACGATCTATTACCGTAAATTTATTATAATTTAACTTACGAAGTCTAGGAGAAAGGGAATATGAATTCGTTTATATTGCAGACGTTCAAAGAACATCGGCAGACAAGCGCAAACTTTTGACAACGTGCGTTCGAGGAAGCTTTCCGACGAATGTCCTTTGCAAGGTTTTCCACGATGTCCTCGAGGCTTCGAACGTTATCGCACCGCGGATGGCACTTGCAATAATTTTCGACGTCCATGGCGGGGAGCTTCTATGCTGCCTCTCCAACGGTTTTTACCACCACACTATGACGATGGTAATTATACTAAATTTTAAATTTTTTAGCATAAACCGTAAATTGCAGGCATACAAAAAATTCGCAAATCCGTATTGGGAGGAGCTCTTCCTTCGGCGAGAGATGTCAGCACCCGCATCCATCGCGATAAGAACCGTGAAGTTGAAGCAATCACTTTGATGTTCATGCAATGGGGGCAGTTTCTCGACCACGACTTAACTGCATCGGCCCAAGCACGCATGTTTAACAGATCTGTACCTCGATGCTGCCAAAGCAATGGATTAGGACTTTTACCAGAAGAACTATCTGTAAGTATGATTGAAATTGAAAAGTTTTTTCATAACGCACACACCATTCAGCATCCTGAATGTTTACCGATACCGGTTTCAAAAACCGATTGGTTCTTATCACAATTTGGAATACGATGCATCGAATTCGTACGTAGTGCTCCAACCTCGCGCATCGATTGTGATTTAGGATGGAGAGAACAAATCAATCAAGTTACTTCTTACATCGACGCTTCGAATGTCTACGGAAGCGATCAACAACTTGCCGATTTGTTGAGGTTTTTCCACAAAGGTCAATTACTTTACGGACGTCCTCGCAATCAAAGTCCATTGCAACCTCCTGATCCACCTACAGGCGAATTATGTCGATTAGGAGCAGTTACAACCGATTGTTTTCGCGGCGGAGATTCTCGTATAGGAGATCAACCTGGGTTAACTGCTTTACACACAGTTTGGATAAGGTATCACAACAAACTCGCGAAAAAATTAAATTTATTAAACCCACATTGGAGCGATGAAAAAATATATCAAGAAGCGAGGCGTATCGTTGCTGCTTTTATGCAACACATCACTTACAGAGAGTTTCTTCCAATTCTACTTGGTAATCAAAACATCTGTGCACAACGATAACTAAAACAACTTTTTAGGTCACGAAGTTGTAAAGCTTTTTGATTTAGGCCTTGAACCAAAAGGATACTTTAAAGGTTACAGCACCAAAATAAATCCGGCGGTCGCAAACTCATTTTCAACTGCAGCTTTTCGCTTTGGACACAGCTTGGTTCAACGGTCATTTATACGAACTGATAAAAAACACCGAATTATTCGCAATAGTAAGTGTTGGAAAGAATATTTGATAATAAAATTATTTTCTTTTACATAGATGTAACTCTGCATGAAGAACAACAAAACATTGAAAATATCTGGAGTTTTGGATCGCTAGATCGATTGGTTTTAGGATTAACCAATCAACCTATTCAAAAAAGAGACGAGTTCATAACCAACGAGTTAACCAACCATTTATTCCAAACAGCGGGCGTACCATTTGGAATGGATTTGGCCGCCGTAAATATCCAGAGAGGACGCGATCACGGACTACCAACTTATACGGCATGGCGAAAACCTTGCGGATTAATTCCACTGAAGAATTGGAGCGATTTTGAAAAGTAATGTTATCGGATACTATTGCACGCTTTAAATCGCTATATGCTCATTACGATGATATTGATTTATTTTCGGGAGGTCTTGCCGAGAAACCTGTACGCGGTGGCTTAGTAGGACCTACTTTTGCATGCATCATCGCTCAACAATTTGTAAACTTGCGGAAAGGTGATCGGTTTTGGTACGAAAACGGAGATTTCGAATCTTCATTCACGCCAGCTCAACTTCAACAGATTCGACAAATTACATTTGCTCACGTACTTTGTCGTACCTTAGACGAAGTTGAAACAGTACAACCTTTCGTGTTTCTTTCGGTGGATAATTCGCACAACGCGAGGGTTTCGTGCAATGACGCTTCAATCAATAATTTCGATTTGAGCGCGTGGATCGAAAAGCCTCGCCCCGAAGAAGAAGTCGATAGTTTTTTGAGAGAAGCCGAAGATTACGATTATTTTGAAGATGAAGAGGATGCCGAACAACGAAAACGAATTAAAAGGAAAAAAATTAGGACCACTAAAAGGACGACGACGACGAGACCGTTTTCGTTAGCAACAACGTTGGTTTTCAACCGATGCAAGTTAAGTTTAAGAACATAACGGCGACGATAGTACATTTAAATAAACGCAACAAATACGGACAACCACTGACTATTGTTAAAACTAAACCAGTTGTTTCAAAAGACCAGACACCGACAAAGACTTCACCTAAACGACCGCAGTTTTCGACAAAGAGACCTTTTTCTTCAGACAAACCATCCATTGACGGTTATTTGTTTCAATACCCCGTGACAACTAGTACGACTACTGCGACGCCGACTCCAACAAAGTACAAACACACTTACCAAGTAAACGTCAACGTACAGTTTCTTCCACCTTCTAACCAACATCATTTACACCTGCCTGACAAGATTTCGGGAAACGATTACAACTACGACAAATTTCATTTTAACATAGACCCAAATGTGTACGCTAACAAACCTTTCTACACTTACGATGGACCTTATGTAACCAAACGACCACAGACCGACTTGTATAACTATAACCAAAAACCAATGTACGGACATAACACTAATAAAGAAACTGTTTTTCAAGAAATACCTTTCGCAACTTCTTCTAGACCGTATTCATACAACCCACACTCTAACAAATTTACGACCACAAAACCGGTAACGATACCATCGTACTTATACCTACCCGAGGAGGACGAATACACCAGACCGCAGACTAACAACCAACACTCTTTCAATCCTTACGAAACAAATTCCCCAGACTTTATCTATTACCCGGTAAAAAATCATCATTCGTCTTTTTACAAAAACAGACCTTTACATTACGACGAAGACGAAGACGACGAAACCGATAAGAAATTCATTAAAATATCTTCAATTCATGGGCAAAAAATAACAACGGCCGAAGAAATGAAGCGCCCTATTTATATTTCAGTGCAGCAGAGAGACGGCGACGATTTGGAATTAGACGCTGACGATAATGAGAAATTATCACTATTACAAGTGGACATAACACCAAGTGAAGTTAGGTAAGTACCTACTGTCAAACAATGAAATGCAACATAATATGATAACAGATGGAAACAAAGTAAGTAATTCAAAATCGTAAAGTCGTTGACATTATTTACATATTGTAATCAGCAAGATATTTTCATTCAATTATAAATTCAACATCACGAACTATCAGAGTAAAAAGTAGATTCAACGCATAGTAACGACCTTTTTTTCAATAATTGATTTTGCTTCCATCTGTTGGCATATTATGTTTTAATTTTCGCTAGGTGTTGAGCATTAACACTAATGGTGGTATTGCTGCTATCTCTCACCCATGAAAAACAACTTGTCTACCTATGAATTTTTTAGGTTGCACGACTGGCTCAAGTACTACGAAGATGAAGGTGTTCAACCCTTGTTACCACTATTTGAAATTGTCAGTATTAACACAAGTACGCATTGCACTAACGAATTACCTCGACCAATGACGCAGAACGTTTTCACTTCTACTGAAGTTTACTAACAGCTTTCATATTCTTGTTATAACTTTCATTTTTTCCGACTTGATGTGACATTTACTTTACTTCACGAAAGAGTACTCATAGACAAGCAAAAATCTGACGTATGAAAAGGTTAAATCAAGTAGAGTGTACGTATTACTACTTACTCAGTACTTTAGTTATTAGTGTTAGAGGTGACAAAAGTATTTAAAAAAATGTTTATAAATTTTTAGTTGTGTGCATCCTAGTCATTTTAGGAAATAATTTTGTTTACGATAAAACTGACTTAGACCTAACGAATCGACAAACCGACGAGTTCCAATAATTTTCTCAGGGTATTGTTTTCTTAATTAATATCGTGGCTGTTACAATTGTGATTTGGATTTGACGTAGACTTTGACTAAGACTTTAATTAATTTGTGTAACTCTAGATGTAAGTATAGGTTTTGGTAATTTTTATAAAATGTTATAACTCCAATTAGGTTTAAGGTTGTATAAATAACCCCAGCTACCATGCTGCCACTGGTGATATTGTTACGTTACTGTTTAAATTAGTTTCTACTTATTTATTATTTAAACTAGTGTACATATGTACGATGTACTTAGTACTTTTTTAAATAGTATACTATTAGAAAATATTTATGTTAGTTAAAATATTCATCCAGTTACTTGTTTTTGTAATAATCAACTCACGGATTAATTTTGAATGTGCACATCAAGTATAGATAGATTTTTTTTATAATTATTTTTTTTTATTTCGCCCTTTATCTGCAACATAGTTAAGAATTAATATGGGGGCTGAGGGTGGCTTTAATGCAGAGTAAGCAAATCTACTTTGTTTATTAGGGAGTAGTAGGTAGAAAAAGTACAAAAAATATGTCGTGTTCGCATGATTGATTCACAATCAAACATAAAATAGTATAAACTAAGAAAAATGCCAACAGTTAATTGTAACGACATGTGTGCGTATTAACGTGCATATCGCTATCTAAGCAACAGCTTTAATGCTTGAAACGCACGTGTGTCGATAAAGCCAATTAACTGTTGGCATTTTTCTTAGTTTATACTAATCATACGTGTCAATGCTTTTACACGAGATGTCGTAAGACACACATTTTGCTTATAAAATAGTATATTAAAGAACTAGTTTCAGAAGTTTATAAGACGAGTACGAGTCGCTAAAATGCCTTCTGAAACAAATTCTTTATACTATTTTTTCTATTTTGGGCTTTTCAGATTGATTTTAAAATAAAATTTTGCGAGTTTTTAAATTTAGGGAATTTTGAAGTGTAATTGCTAAGGTGGCAATATTTTTATTAAACTTTGGTTTAAATGCTAGTTAAGTTTAATTAGTACATTTATCATATGTTTCATTAAAAAAAATGGGTGGAAATAAAAATAAGTATTTAAATAAATCTACTGAACATTAATTATGATTTAAATTAATGCACACCGAACGTAACGACAGCTTGGACGTTATCAGTGTTATCACCGTTCGGAATAAAAATTGTTCTATTTCTATAAAAGAACTCGATTTTCTATAAAAAGAACTCATTTGGGTGCTTTTATAGCTCTGTAAGCGACCCAAAATAGAAAAATACATTTATAGTCCCTGATGAAATTCTCGTCATTATTGACGTAGGAAAAAATAAAGTCGGAATTGAAAACTTCAATAACACAACAGCCTGTCCATGTAGTACGCAGACCTTTGATGTTGCCTTTAAAAAGTAGATTTTTTCAAAATTGATTTTGACCATTCTTTTAGGTTCCTCAGTGACTACAATTTAAAAATATTTTCAATTATACAGAGTGTCTCACTTTCATAGACCACCGGTCAACTTTGACATTTTAAATGGAAACATATTGTTTATTTTTTATTTTGAATCTACGTGAAAAACTATAGTGACGAGTTTTATTAAAAAATGATACTTATATCCCAATGTGACGCTTTACTGCCTCTCTATCAATACAACACATGAGCTGCAACCGCTAGATAAGTCAATTTTCAAGCTTTTTGAAACATTTTGGAACAACAAAGTCATGTTAACAGAGAGGTACCTGTACTGAAGGGGGTTCACTAGATCGCACCATCAGAAGAGTTTGGAAAATTTTTAACAACAGCATGGACTAAAACTAAAGCAACGAAGCTAAAAAATGTCATCTCTAGGTTTAAGACTACTGGAATTGACCCCTACAACCCAAATCGTATTCCAGACGAAGCATTTGCCCCTAGAGATGTTAGCCATTAACCCACAATTTCAAAACAAAAAGCTTCAAACAACCACCGGCCTAAATCTCCTAAATCACCAATCAAGACTTTTAAAAAAGTAGTTAGTATAGAAGGATACAGAAGAATAGAAAATCCGAGTCATTAGAAAGTGACTTCTCTTCCCTGTGCAGTGATTTCTCACTTCAAGATTCTGATTAATTATATGGTGTCAACGGTCATGACATGACAGTCCTAGAAGTGAGGGCCCACAAAACATCACTTACAATTGCCGAAATGATGACAACACGCAAATGGACGAGAAGACTAGAAAGAAAGCGCGAATTACAGGACGCAAAAATTGTCAAATCTTTATTTGACTCCAAGGACAAAAAAGGGAAAACAACCAGTTGTTTTAGAGTCGTTGAAAAACGTTGTTCAAAATTTCTCAAATTAATCGAACGATGTTGATGTTTAGGCACGTACTAGCGGCTTGTAAAAAAAAACAACAAACAGAAAACGGGTACTGTTATCTATGTAACCGGTGTATCCGTTATGTGCATGAAGAATGTGAAGGAATGACCTCTAAGGATAAGATTCCTTTTTTTATTTACTCCATTTTGTAATGATTTTGATTAAATAACCTTATTAAACTTTGTGTGAAATACATTGTTATTTGAAAATTTAATTTAGTGTGGCCACCATTAGTATCCATGTTTCTATGGTGACCCAGTAGGCATTTTTTTTTCACTTTTAAATCCGAACAAAAAAATTTATTTCCATAAAATCAAACTTAAGTCAATACTTGGATAAAGTATATATGCAGATTTTCAGACTTTATCTTTCATTTCAGGTTTAAAACACCCAGTCAAAATTAACTATATGGCCATCTTTGGATAACCTATCTCTTACTTGGCATGATGTGCCTAGGCATATCATCTTCATCGTACGTCCAAAGCCGCCAAAGAAGTGGATTGGGTGTGCCATGAGTACGGAAAAACCAGGAGGCGTCCACGATAATTCAGAGGTATTGTTTTAGAAAACCTGCAGTCTCAGTGTGTGTGTTTTTGCAGGCTTCTGCTGCGTACGTCATTTAGAGACGGCTGTTACGGAATAACAACGAGTAGACGTTTGCCAATAGGCCATTGGCGACGATGTGCGCTTTCCAAAGCAACTTCTTGTAGATCGCATAAGAACAGGCCATTCAAAATACAACTCCATGTTGTTTAAGTGGGGTGCGATTTCCAATCCAAATTGTGAATGTGGAAACAAACCAGAGACCGTTGGGCATATTGTGGAGAATTGTCAATTAACAAAGTTTAAAGAAGGTTTGTAAACATTCATATTTAACGGACGAAGCTATATTATGGCTTACTAATCTGAAGGACATCTGTAGTTATGCAATATTTTGTATTCTTTGTCTAGATTATTTGTTTTTCCATTATTTTGTTTGCTATTTCTTTAACATACTGTTTTTTTCGTCATGGTTGTGACCGACGTTTGGACCGGTCCATTATATGTCGTCATGCAATGGCTGTGCTGTTATATTTTATGTTCTTATTTATCTTCTACAATGTTTACACACTTAATTAATATTATTACATATGAATAATACTAAGGTGGGTAAGGGTTGGCATGTATAGATTTTAGTGGTTTTCTTAATTCTTGAAGCATATGCTTTGCCAAGACGAACCAATCCACAATTGCATACGGTTTCGTCAGCACACTAAAGAGGTTTATACTGATCTTCTGGGGCACCATACATAATACTTACATCACAATACAATATTTAAAACGTATTATACGAATAAATAAATAAATAAAACGAGTACGACAGTTCGTAAATTGTCGCAATGTCGGCAGTGAAAATGGAGTAGAGCGGCGGCGACAGCGTCGAGCGTTGACCCTGCGGAACCCTGGCGTGCATACTACGTAGGAGGATTTGGTGACTCTAATTTTACACTAAAGAACCGTTTGAGTAAAAAGTTTCAGATAATCTAAATAATTGATGTAGAGGTGACAAGGCGATGCATCTTGTAGATCAAGCCGCGGTGCCATACTTTGTTATGCGGACAAAACGCGTGCGGTAACATTGCGATAGTTGATTCCATTTGTAATTTGCTCGATTACGCGAAGGGCATGTTGAGCGGTGCAATAGCATTTGCGAAAACAGAACTGTTCGAGAGGGATTAATTGAAGATTGTTCTCTTGTAATCTGGCGAGAATTATTTTTTCAAATTATTTGCCGTGATAACGTCCGCGGTTTTCCAATTGTTGGAGAAATTCTAAGCACGCGTTGAAGATTACGATGATCGTCGCGATTTTTATTTTAGGTACAAGTTGATGGCTTTGTTTGGAATGCCTCGTCGTCTGGGTGGTCAGGCTCGAATTGCCTCTCCAGCATGCCAGTGAAAGCTTCTGCTTTGTCGTCATCGGTATAAGTTAGCCCCGGAGTTCTCGGTTCCGATTTTTTAATAGCGCCAACCATTTGACACGGATAGGGACCAAAGTTTGTCGTCCCAGAGAGAGTTTCGGTGTTCGTAGATAAGAATTCGTATACCTACGTCCTGGGCTTTGTTAAGAGCTCTTTTGTCATCTGTATGGCGGGTTAATTGTCACCTGCGGCGAAGACGATTTTTGTCTGTAATGCGTTCCTGAAGATGTTGCAGTAACAGCGGTGTCGCTTGTCGTTTTGGTGATAGTTCATGGTATTTGTTGATCCATTTCTTGACGAGATCTGTAATGATTGGGCTTCTATAATCACCAGCTATACTCTTTATACCCTTTAAGAGAGAAATAACATGCGTATACGTATACGCTTAGATTTCTTCCACAATAAAAAAGAGGGAAAAATACGTCCTGTATTAATCAAGTTTAATAATTTTCGTCATCGCGAAAATCTATTTAATAATAAGCGAAATTTCTCTGGAACGAAAATTGTGGTAAAAGAAAACCTTACAAAAACAAGGTATGAACTTTTAAATTCCTGTGCTAATAGATACGGATATCGAAATGTCTGGTCGAATGGTGGTATCATTAAAATTAAATCGGGAAACAACGTTTGGTCAGTTAAAGTGATAAACGATATACATTACTTTCTATTATTGTAGTATGTACTTTGTGTTGTCTTATAAATTTATTTCATTTTTTAGTTTGCAATCATTACCTATGTTTGTTGCACATATTAATGTGCGTTCAATTTTAAGCGATTTCGATTCGTTAAAACTTCTTCTTTACAAATTTCAATATGACATTCTTGCTGTCACTGAAACTTCTGAAATTAGTAATTACGCCGTACATGTAGACGGTTATATATTTTAACGGAAAGATATGGGTTCTAGGGGCGGTAGTGTAGGTTTCTATATATCGACCTCATTGAAATACAAAGTTTTACATACAAATTCTACAATTGAGCAAATGTGGTTATCGGTAAAACTGAATTCTGTAAGTCTAGTTGTATGTGTAGTTTATAAACCTCCATCAACTAATTGTAAATATTTTATTGATGAATTTGAAACTTCTATTACGTATGCTATGTCTATATCAAACAACGTACTATGTCTAGGAGATTTTAATATTGATCTATTAAAATCAACAGATCAATCGGTACAGTACCTTAATTGTATGACGGAAGCACTTAACCTGCACCAATTAATTGAACAACCCACAAGAATAACAGATACCACTTTCTCTCTTATCGATTTGATTTTTATTTCAGATAGATCACTTGTCGAACAATCAGGTGTAATGGAGGTTGACATATCAGATCACGATCTTGTGTTTTGCCGTTTACGTTTAAAAAAATTAATAGTAAACATGATCCAAAATTTCACACATTTCGTAGTTTTAAGTATTTTAATCATACTGAATTACAGCATGACTTAGAAAAAAAGAATGGCACAGATTATTCTCGATTCACGACGTCAACAATAAAGATATATATTTTAGTGAAATGTTAAATGCTTTATTTGATCATCATGCGCCCATACTAACTGTTCGGCTGACAAAACCTTATCTACCGTGGATCACAGAGAACTTAAAGCTGATGATGAGTTTACGTAACAAAGCTAAATCAAAATTTAAAAACTAAAAACCTGAACATTGGACTTACTATAAGTCTTTAATGAACTTAACTAACTTGACATTTCAAAAGAAAAAAAAGCTTATTTTGACTACACTTTACATTGCTCTACATCTCCTTGGGAATACTTAAGGCTTTTGCAGATTTCTAAATCACGTAATAACGCCGTTCCTATTCATCTTCCAAATGTTGATGAATTAAACAACTTTTTAGCAACAATCCTTTTCAGCTTGAACCAAATCTTGACTTAATTAACTATTATAATAATCACACTGCAAACAATATTAACAATCTATTTTATTTTAAGGCTGTTACGGTTGAGATTATAACTAAAATTATAAATAAGATTAAATCTACATCTCATGGACTTGATAGAATTAATATTGTAATGATAAAATTATGCTGTCCCTTTCTCCTAAAATATATAACTCATATAATCAATAGTTGCATAATCGAAAATATATTTCCTAATGATTGGAAAGATTCCTTAATAATTCCTATACCAAAGTGCTCCAGTCCCAAATCATTTAATCTCAGACCAATTTCAATCTTAGCTACGTTCTCTAAAATTCTTGAAAAGGTACTTAAGTTACAACTGCAAGATTATCTCCTAACCAACAACTTACTACCAGATTGTCAGTCAGGATTTCGTCCTGGGTACAGTACAACAACTTCCTTGCTGAGTGTCTCAGATGATGTGCTTCAATCGAGAGATTCTGGTAACCTTTCTATTTTAATTTTATTAGATTTTAGCAAAGCGTTCGATACAATTAATCACTCCATTTTACTTTCAATTTTACATTATCTTGGATTAAAACCAGAAGCTATACTACTTTTAGCGAGTTACTTAAATAATCGTACTCAACGTGTCAGCTTGGGAGAGCAAACTTCGCAATGCACAATAATACGGTCTGGAGTACCTCAAGGGTCTGTGCTTGGTCCTCTTTTATATACAATTTACACTTCAAGTTTTTATCTGCACGTTAAATATTGTAAAGTTTATATATATGCCGATGATACACAACTGTTTTACTCGTTTACAGAAAATAATCTACAATCTGCAATGAAATCTATTAATAGTGATTTAAAAACTATTTCTTCCTTTGCTGAGAAACACTGCCTGGTCTTAAATCCATCGAAATCCTCGGTTCTTTTATTCGGAAACAAGAAAAACTTAGCTGCTATCAAAGATTCTGTACAATTATATTTAAACGGGTCTCTGCTTCCGATAATGGATAAAGCAAAAATTTAGGATTAATCATGGATAATACTTTTAGGTACAAAGAACAGGTTTCAAAATATATTAAAACAGCATACGCTAACCTAAAGTTGCTGTATTCACATCGACATGTATTATCTAAAAGATTGAAGATCCTACTGTGTAACTCGATTGTGCTGTCTCAATTTACGTATTGTCAACCAGTTTATGGGCCGTGTATTGATGTTTCTGACCAAAATAGAATACAAAGAGTTCAAAATGCCTGTCTTAAATACATTTTAGCATCCGCAAATATAATCGTATCTCGCACAAACTATCTGAAGTAAATTGGTTAAATATGAAAAATCGTTACTTACTTCAAAGCATTTGTCTGTTTCACAATGTCCTCCAAAATAAAAAACCTTCGTATTTATTTGAACGACTATCATTTCGAACAGACGTACACAATTTAAATATTCGAAATAGAGGACTTCTTACACCACCGGTCCATTACACTGTTCTATTTGAGAGAGGATTTAGTTACAATATATATAAATTATATAATACTGTTCCTAAACACTTCAAGGATTTAAGTTCGTCTAGTTTTAAACGGCAAATGAAAAATTATTTACTTCAGTCAGCAGTCAGCTGAGAAGTGAATTTTCAATTTTGGCCAAAATATGTGTCACAAATTTTTTTCCGTCATAATGTAACATTCCTTTTTTTTATTGCAAACTGAAATCAATTTTTATTGTAGTATAATATGTATAAGTAGAATGTAATGTTAATTTGTTCATTATCTCTTTTAAATCAAGGTTTAAGTGGTAGATCAGATAGTGGTTATTTTTGCCACTAAGCTGAACTTCGCCTTGAGATGAATAAAGACGTTTATTATTATTATTATTATTATTATTATTATTAATCACACATTTAGTCGAGTTTGATTAACAATAAATACTGTTTTCTAGTTAAACTACAAGGACAACCAAAACTTTGTGTTAAACCCAATAAAGAATCGATACGGAGGTCCCTACAAAAGTATAATCTATATACGAGTACGTTGTTGCTAAGGAAACAGGCATACAAACAACAACATTTTTTTTTAATTGCATGCAAAGCTGATGCAAACAGATTATAATTTTTGACAAAATGTCATATAGAGAAATACGAAGTAAGTATAAAATGTTTTTCCATAAAACCACAATCATTTTTTTCAAAGATGTCATCGAAATGTTACGCTCACTCGGCTACCCAAAACTAATATCGATGGAAAGTTTTCGTAAACCAAATTTTCCTTTAGTGGCCGACATTTTAGTATGGTTATCAAAACGATTCGATCCCGAATCGGATGTTCCGACGGAATTTGAAAATGAAGAACAACGAATAGCTTTAATTAGAAATGCTGCCCAGTTTATGGTAAAAACACTTTGCATTACCAACTATAAATTTGTAGCTTATTTCCTATACCTTCAGGCGTTGAAAGCTAATATCAAATTAAATACAAAGAGGATGTATCAAGCTGACGGATACGCCATTAAAGAGTTGCTTAAAATTACGTCATTGTTATATGCAGCCTTAAAAGAAAATTCATTTTACGATACCGAAGATGAGAGCAGCAAAAGCATCGACTTACGTGATTTGGAAATACCTTATAAAGTCAGTGTTAAATTATTCATATTTCGATTAACAACGTGTTTTTAATTTAAGACGAACGACTTTAAACGATCGCGTCAATTAGCAAGCGAAATTACAACGGCGGGAGCTAAATTATACGATTTGCTAAGCAAGGAAGTAGATATAAGAGTATATTTTTCTAATTAAGGTTGTTTCTTGCTTATTAAAAACTTTGTAGGGGTTAAGACAAATTAGCGCAGGTAGACAATATGAAGTTACCGAAGTAGAAGCGGGTATCAGAGAAGCGATATCCGAACTCAAAAAAGAAATGACCGACACTAAGCAATTAATTGATAACGTGTCTGCCAACGAAAGTTCTTTGGACGCCAAAATTGAACGACGTAAAGTGGAGTTGGACCGCTACGAAAAGCGTTTGCAAACTTTAAAGAAAGTCCGGTACTTTACAAGCGCTTAATTCTAATCCAAAATAATTTGCTCTTTTTTTATTTAGACCGGCGTTTTTGGAAGAGTTTAACGAGTTGGAATCTGAGCTTGAAAAGCTGTTTACCCAGTACTCTGTCCGTTTACGCACCCTTAACTACTTGGAGCGTTTGGTAAATAATGCTGAAAAGTTACAAATAGAAAGACAAGAAGTGACGACCCCGAAGAAAATTATTGAGACAATGCCTTCAGATACGACCGACTTGGCCGATTTAATAAGTTTCAATGATAAAGAAAACGAATCTAATACGGATATGCGACAAGAACGACCTCGTCCAAGAACCGGTGGAAGAAGTCGGGCATTGCGTACCTCCAAGCCTTTGGGTGTTTTAAATCCACTTGGTTCGGTTAGTGGATCATCAGAAGATGTTTCGTCTGAGACGGACACCGACGATTTGTTACTTGACGGTGACGAACCTGAATTAGCTCATTCCGATGATGATTCTTTAGGTTTGGAATTATCTGGTATGGAAAAATCTATTCCGACGGGAAGAAAAACGAACACTAGCAAAATGCAAAACAATAGCGATGACGATTTTTAATTGTTCTTTACTTTAAGCACTGTTTAGACATATAAATGCAGATATCTAAATAAAGTTTACAAATTTACTAAACTTAGTAAAATAAAAAATATCTACAATTGATCTTTCGACTACAGCAATTTGTTAAAAGGTTTTTCTAATTTCGGCAAGTTCCCAATCAACTTTAATCGGAATTTCATGACAAACAACAAGTTTATACCAAATTTAATCAAATCAGTAAAAACAGACCAAAACAATATCCTTTGAAAGTTTTATAGAACGCGGGAAGAATAGAAGTAACTTCACTTCATCATTATGTTTAAATTTAAATCTAATATTATTTGTTTACCAAAACATAAAGAGAAAAAATTAATGTCGGAGTCAGAAGGAACGGATAGTGAAGTGCTTAAAGTAATTAAATATAAAAATCTACACAAAGTCTCAAGTACTTTAATAGTTAAATTCTTTAAGATAGTTCGCAAGAAAGCTTGCATACATTTATGTTAGTAATTAACAGCATATTGATATAGTTCATAATGTATGTAAGTGATTATACATTTCAACCACACTTCAATTTTTACAATATGTCACCATTACACAACAATAATTATTACTTTAGTTTTAATGTTAAAAACGCTTAATATACAATTAAAAATGTATAAATAAGATTGAAGATAAACATGATTCTCCAAAAGTCTTATCATTCACTACCTTTAGTTGGCTGAAACGGTTAACGTGTTGGTTAGCTCGGCAAGCGTAACAATAGAGTAAATTTCCATCTTAACCCCGATCAGTCACCACCCGAAGATATTAGGAAGAAGCAAAAAGTAATTAGATCACCGAAAAAATACGGAGCTAAAGAGATGGGATTTAAATCGAGCGGAAAAGTGGATTTGGGAGGAACAGAAATAAAATGTAAGCAAATAACTAGTGGAAGCAATAAAAAAAATTTACGAAGAAACAAAATGTAGGACGAAAAGAAATGGAAAGTTAGAGAAAGGGTTTTGGACGAAGAAGGGGCTGGGACAGTGAGGGCTAATTACTCCAAGTCTGTTTCCGACATATTTAGAATATGTGGAAGATGTGTTTAAAAATCATCAAAGAGGAGTAGAGATAGGAAGAAGGAAGATGTATGCAGACTTCTATGTTCTTGAACCTTTGTAAGGAAAGTGGGGCAAAACGTGGTACTGGGGCAGAAAGGGGTTTTGGTTTTTTTTCGGCCAACATATGCAGCAGACTAGCGGGAAGTGTCTCAACTACGTCCAGATGACGCGCCGGTGTAGTGTGCTAGCCGAGTCCGCCAAAACGGGGGGCATACCCTATTTTGCCCAATCATTTTCAATCCGCTGATGTTTTAGTAACAGCCTCTTTTGTTTACAGAATGGTACGAAATTATAAAAGAAGTCAACGCGACAAGAATGGTCGGAGTTATCAATGCAAGAGGCTGTGAATGAGGTCATCAATGGCACTATGGATTACAAAAAGTCGTCATTACAAGTCAATGTTCCACAAACTACTTTGGAACGAAATGTCAAAAAGAAACGTTAAAACCTGGATTATACTTACTGTTTGTAAGAAGATGGGTCAGTTTACTTGTGTTTTACTCCATACCAGGAAGCTGAGCTTGCTGATTATTTGACTACAATGGAATCTCGACTTTTTGGACTTAATGAGCTTTGAGAACTCGCCTATGAGTTATCATGTCGAAACAATCTGTACCACCCGTTCGGCGAAGAAGGAAAGGCCGGCATTGAATGGGTAAGAGGGTTCATGGGCCGACATCCAACATTGAGTCTAAGGAAACCTGAGGCCACTTCGGCTGCTCGTGCTATGGGGTTTAATAAACCTGTAGTTGACAAATTCTTTGACCTGCTCACTAATATTATCGACACTTACAAGCTTTCAGCGGACAGAATTTTTAATTGTGACGAAACTGGAATATCAGTTAACCCTAAAGGTCATGCTAAAATCGTCGCTTTGAAAGACCGTCGGCAAGTTGGCACACTGACATCACCCGAAAGGAGTGAAACTGTTACAGTGGAGATTTGCTTTTCGGCTGCTGGCCATTATGTCCCACCCATGATAATATTCCCTAAAAAATGAATGAAACAAGAGTTTCAAAATGGCCTTCCAGCTGGAGCAAAAGCAGAAGTTTATGAAACTGGTTCGATGACCAACGAATTCTTTTTGGTTTGGTTTAAGCCCTTTATTTTCTTCACAGGAGCCAAAAAAGACAGGCCTATCCTTCTGAGACTAGATGGACACTCAACGCATACTGCAAATAATAGTATGGAAATAGTAAAAATCCTAACTATTAAATCAAAGTAAATAGAGTACAAGGGATACAAGTAAAAAAGAATCGAAACAAAACAACTTCTAAAGCTACGGACGTGTATAGATAAAGGAGATTGGCTTGAAGCATTAGTTAATACTTTTTTAATTTGCATCATCTGAAATCAATAAACCATAAGAGTACCTAAAATTCTTACCTTTTGCGATGGTTTGGCGATGTTCAATTCAAATTCACCCACCATGTTTTACAGTACATAGTAGGTACCAACAATTCTTACTTGCAAAAACAATCCACTACATTATTTATGTACACCGTATTGCTAAATAATTACTAGGTAGTTGCCTAGCCTTCACTAAGGAGTGTGCGGAAGGATTCTAATACCTTAAAAAAGGTTGCACACACTCGCAACCGAAACGACGGATAAGAAGATACTTGAATGTCTTTGAATTAGAATCCTTCGGCACACTCCTTAGTGAAGGCCTAACATCCGTTACAAAACTACCTAGAACTCAATCATTTAAGAAAGGACTATTTTTCACTAAATAATTACTTAATAATCAATAAAAAATAGTAAAATATTTTTTTTATTTAAACTTGAAAAATATATACTTTGTCATGGTAAGATTATACATTTTAGGAAAATGAGGAACACCTTGATGTGTATTGTTACCATATTTGGTGTATACGCAACACACCATGCACAAAAAGTATGTGTTATTAATGCCTCATAACTTTTAATTAGGCGCAATTTTGTTCGTAATTATTGAACCTCAATTAGTGTTTTGCATTTGTTAACAATACGATTTTGTTGCATCGAACAAAAAATCTTCCACTAAAAGTTGTCAACTTTGGTGTAAACCTGCTTTAAAGCTATCAAAAAGTTGTCAAACTTATGGTTACCTCAATATGCATTAATGTTAAAGCATATTCCGTATAACTATTTTCATGGAGCGGTATTCCTTATTTTACACGGAAAAATCTCCTAGATTAAAATCTTTAATAATTAGAAAATTGATTTTGTTTTCTGCCTTATGTATAGAACCTCGACGTGCGTTGCGCCCTCAATAGTGGTGTGTTTTCAGAATTTTAACTTTTAAAAACCCCTGTATTGTCGACGTTTCGGTTGCTATGCGGAACCATTTTCAATGCACCTGAAGATTTGGGACCGGTTCATGATCGAACACATAAAATTAACGGTTAGGCAAGTCGATTAATAAACATATTCGTAAAATAAAACTAGTCAGTTTTAATTGTCTAATTAATTTATAATATAAACTTTATATATTTGTTTTCTTGTTCTCTATATTTTAAAAATTATTATTTTTTGTTTTTTCTTTATTTGGTGTTCCAATCCACGTGCCTTGATAAAGGTTAAACCATTGATTATAAAATTCGTAAAGATACGCAAGCCTTAATATTTTTTCGTAACTACATATCCTACAAGCAACGAATGCCCCTTTCACCCCTCGGCCAACAAACTGTTCATTGGGAAAGTGCTGCTGCGAACGGTTTAATATTGTAACATTGATTCTGTTATTGCTTCGCATACATACAACATCGGTCTCTACCTACGAGAATGATTCAAGAAATCAAACTCGGCAGTTTCCAAAGACGTTCGTTCGTTCGCAACATAAATAACTTGCACGTGCACAATACAAAATGTGCACTCATGTAATTTAGCTTGCTACGGATTTATCCTAGTGTATCATAATAGTTGGATTTGCGAATTGTTTTTAAATTTTGTTTCAAACTTCAATAATTCATTTTTCGAAAATAGGAGTTAAGTTAAGGTCGATTGAGTTAAATCAAGTTGATTGAAGACTCTTCAATCAACGGTTAAATACACTCATTAAATTATTAAAAATTGTTAAAAAAATGCTACATTTTGAATTTAAAAAATTTTCCTAAAACCAAATTTACTTGGATTGAACTTAAACTAAATCAAGATAAAATTTTTAATTTCCGGTGTTTCTTTCTAAGATTAGCGGAATTAAACGCATTAATTCCAGTTTTTCCGATTCGCTTTAAGAGTAGCGTTTATTTTTAATTTAATTAACAAATTGATAGTAAATGTCTTATGTTCAATACAAACTTAAGAAAATTGTTTGCTTTCTGATGTTAAACATGTAAAAATATTTTTAACGATACCTTTTGTACATTTATGAATAGCGAATGACGAATTAAATACTTTTGATAAGTGAGATACAAACTAAATATGCTCGGCTTCATAATCTTTACACATTAAATAAAGTTCATTTTCAGAAAATAAATCTTCCTCTCACTTAATTATTTTTCTCTACATATCTCACATTCATACCTTTTCAACTGCTTAAATGCTAGATAACCAGTTCAATAAACTATGCTACAAGATTCTAAAGAACAAACGGAAAACACCAAAACTGCACAAAAACGCAGCAAAAACTCGTTTTTGTGCAGTTTTTGGTGTTTTCCCTTTGTTACAGTTAGCACGTGCATAATAAAAATAATAATGTGCACTCAACTCAATTTATCCCAGTGCGTTCTAATAGTTGAATTTGTAAATTATTTTTAAATTTTGTTTCAAACTTCAATAAAACAACAATTTAATTTGTAAGAAATAAAATTTATTTGCATCAATACAAGTTATGATAAAAAAATCATTTTTATGTATTTCCATATAATTGTGGTTATTATTTACATAAACAATTTACTCGCTTCGGACCCAGTTGGAAAAGATGCATCTGCTGAGTTTTTTTGAATCGAGAAGGACGTCCTCGGTTGTAATTTGCTTAGATGCGCAAGTTGATTCTAAGAAGAAAAAAAATAACATAAATTCACTGATAAAAGATATGCTGAGTCAATTATATTTAATTTTGAATATTTTTTCAAAATTAATTACACACAAAACTTTTAGTTTAGCTTCTAATGACAAGTTTTTATGTTCAATAACAAATAACAAAAAGTTGTTAAAGGACTTTTCAATTTTTTAAAACCCTTTCGATCGCTACACACAGTGATCTGCGTAGAGCGTGCATTAAAAGTTTTTAACTTTCAGATAAATCAGAAACTTGAAAAAACCTCGCTCGTTTTTTAAATTTTGGCTTTCGATGGATTTTAAAATAAAATTATATATTGTAGTACTTTATAAGACAAGTTGAATTAAATTTTAAAAAATTTCAAAATTTGATTAGGTAAGGTCATGTTTGAGGTCAAAAGTCAAACATATATTCGTAAATATCTCTAGTATTCCATTTACACAGTCGTGTAATATATCAATCAAAAGGGAATTAATTGCAAGCCAATTTCAAAAATGCATTTAAAAATATTTTAACATTTTGGGTTCAAAAGTTATTTCACTTTCAAAATTTTTTGAAAATATCGCCTTTTTTGTTTCACAACCTATACGTGCAATATATCAATCAAAATCGTGTGGAAAGCCAATTCCACAACTATTTTCAAAACTGTTTTACTAGATTGGGTTTAAAAGTTATTGCACTTTAAAAGTGTTTTTGAAGATTTCGACTTTTTTGTTTATCAACTTGCATTGCCCAGTAACATATCAATCAAAAGCTGATTGAAAACAATTCCAAAACTGCTTTCAAAAATAAGGTGGCATTACGGGTTCAAAAGTTAATGCAATTTTTAAGTTTTTATCAAGCTTAAGATCGTGTAATGTAATGGAACTCTAGTATTTATGTGTTCTATTCAAACGTAGAATCTTTTGTTTCTTTCTCATTTCTAGTCAACTCTAGTCTTTCTCTTTTTTAGTCAACTCTAGTCTTTCTCTTTTCTTGTCATACTGAGCACCCACTGAAAGCCCTGTTGCAAAAACACCTCAATAGGATTTACCAACCTAATTTAGGGATACGGCATTCAAGAAAATCAGATGTTTGTTATTATATAATGAAAATAAGGTTGCAAGCTCATTAAATTGTTTAAAATGGAGATTGACTAAAAAGAAAAAACTAGATAGAAAAGAAAAAGACTAGATTTGACTAGAAAAGAGAAAGACTAGAGTTGACTAGAAAAGAAAAAGACTAGAGCTGACTAAAAAAAGACTAGAGTTGACTAGAAAAAGACTAGAGTTGACTAGAAAAGAAAAAAACTAGAGTTGACTAGAAAAACAAAGACTAAAGTTGACTAGAAATGAGAGGGTCCGGAACTGCGTAGAACAAAAAATTCTACGTTTGATTAGAACACATAAATATAAAAATATACTAGTTACATTACATTACACGATCTTATGCTTGATAAAAAACTTAAAAGTGCAAAAACCCGTAATGCCACCTCATTTTTGAGAGCAGTTTTGGAACTGTCTTTCAATCAGCTTTTGATTGCTATATTACTGGGCAATGCAAGTTGATAAACAAAAAAGTCGAAATCTTCAAAAAAACTTTTAAAGTGCAATAACTATTAAACCCAATCTAGTAAAACAGTTTTGGAATTGGCTTTCCACACGCTTTTGATTGATATATTGCACGTTAGTACAAATTATGAAACAAAAAAGTCAATATTTTTAAAAAATTTTAAAATTACGAGGCTGGTTCAATAAATACACGTTCGAACGGTGGTACATGTAAGCGGTTTATTTACACTAAACAAAATTGCCATTACTACAAAGACATGCATCCCACTGCTTCACAAGACGCTGTATACCGGTGTGGTACCAGTCCATTGGCTGTTCGCGGAACCATTTCAAAACTGCCTGCTTGACTTGAGCGTCCGACTGGAATCGCTGTCCCTTAAGTGCCTTCTTCAATGGTCCGAAGATATGGAAGTCACAGGGTGAAAGATCCGGGCTGTAAGGGGGTGCTCTAAAATCTCCCACCTCATCCGCTCCATCTGTGATTTGATGATGTTAGCTGTATGCGGACGGGCCCATCTGTGAACTTCCGACACCATTCCACGACTGTGGTTTTTGAAGGACACTCTCCACCATAAACATTTTGCATTCTCCCATAAATCTGAACTGGAGTGTTGCCCTCAGCATGCAGAAACTGTATGACTGCTCGGTAATCGGTTTTGGACGCTCCAACTATAAGACCTGCCATAATGAAACGCGCACAACAACTGTCTCCTGTACGAATATCACGAGGGATGTGTCACAATAGACAGCTATATAGCAGCCGCTGGCCTACGCAAATTTGTACGATTATAGCTCCACTAACAATCGTTTCACAGCGCTCGAACGTGTATTTATTGAACTAGCCTCGTAAAATAACTTTTGAACTCAAAATGTTAAAATATTTTTGAAATTGGCTTGCAATTCCCTTTTCATTGATATATTACACGACTGTGTACATGGAATACTTTTGAGATATTTACGAATATATGTTTGACCTTTGATCTCAAACATGACCTTACCTAATCAAATTTAAAAAATTTTTCAAATTTAATTTAACTTGTCTTATAAAGTACTACAACATATAGATTATATAAACTCAGAATTATATGGCCAATCGACTGATGTAAAAAGAATTATAGGTTTGTATTTAAAATAAGAAATTTGATAGCAATTTTTGGCACACCTTGTATAGCCGAAGATCTGAAACTATTTTAGGTAGAACGAAAATGATCGATTATGGCCGCGTACTAAATTTCAAGTTTCTGATTTATCTGTATGTTAAAAAACTTTTAATGCACGCCTCTTCTACGCAGATCACCCGTTATACGTACGCTACATGAATTCATAAGCATAATGTTTATCTCATCAATTTGAATTAAAAGAAAACCCTAACGGGTAAATAAAAATATTTGCTTACCTTCTTTCTAGAATTTTACAGGCACCGATTTTACACTTAATAATTTACGTTTATTGTTTATAATAATTTCGGAGGGTAAAAAGTTTTTCACATATTAACTTATTTCCTAAAGTGTCAATATCCACAACCGCAATACAAATTTTTCCACAATTTTTTTGGTAGTCCTTGTAGGTTTCACATTTTTTGTAAGAAATTAAAAAAACGTATGTCCACGGCGTCTACGCTCTTCTTTTAATTATTTGTGCAACTAACGTATTCATAATTACTAATTGTCACAAAAATTACGGTAACTAATTTTATAATCAATGCAGTATCTTGTAACAATGAAGTAATTTCGAACCCCAAACCACTTTCATATTCATATTCAAGATACACGCATTGAGACAGGTACGGTGGAACTAACATAAAAAAAGGGAGGGGGAAACTGAGAATCTCGTCGTAATTGTACGGTAGAGCCATCTATTTTTCATCGTACTTTTGTGTCACATTTCGTCCATATAGGTTGCGCATCTTTACTAATTTTATAATCAATGGTTAAACACAGCAACCAAAACGTCCGCAATAGATGCTCATGCGCCTACGGGTGCCAAAGAGGGAAATCAAAGAGGATTTCTACGAGTTGGAAAAAGATGTACGAGGAAAGTCCGAAAGAGGATATGTCAGTAGTGATGGGAAGACGTAAATGTTGTGGAACTGTTGTATGAGTAGCATGTTGTTTAGCTTTGTTACTCTATTTTTTTGAGTTGCCAGAGTTTTTGATAAAAAAAAGTGGTTATTGTCAATAATAAAATTCAAATCTTTTTTAAGTGTCAGCTATTTTTATTAAAATAATTAAAGTATAAGATCGGCTAAAACGGGTAGTTTTCAAGCCCCTACCTCAACACCTAAACGTGTAAGTCGGCAGAGAAAAATGGATAGAACAAATAGCAGGAAGAAATAGTTATCATGAAGACAGTAACGATAATGTCTTCAGTCATACAATTTGCAGTACACAGTTCCCAACGAAAGACTATACCAAATAACTTGAAGATCCAACGATGGTAGAAATATGTTCCAAATCAACTATGTGTTAATAGAACAAAACACAAAGCAAACATAACAAATGTTAAAAGTAAAGAGTAACAACACACGAATCAGACCACACAATAATAAGAATAACTTTTAAATGCAATGGTATAAAGAAGAGTCCAAGATAAGAAAGAAGGAGAAAATTTGATATAGAAAAGCACGAAGATGATGATATAGCGACAGTATTTCAAACTGAAATCAAACAATGAAAGAGGGTACTATAGAAGAAATGGTACGGGAAACGGAGAATATAATAACAAAAACCAAAGGCACACTATCAGAGTCTTTAATAATAAAAACAGGTCTAAAACAGTACGACTGTTGTAACGAGTAGTTGACAATGTAGATGTGGTAGGGATGAAATAATAGCAGTAATGGAAGCTGTCGTAGAAGTGGAAGAAAAAGTAAGGCAAGTGGGACTTGAAAATGGCAAAAGGTGAAAAAGGAAGGATTCGACAAAACAAACTTCAACTTCGAGGCGGTGCAGTCCTTTAAATGTTTGGGATCTGTAGTAAACGAAAACAATGACATAGGGAAAGAAATACGAACACAAATATTGCAGGGCAATAAATGCTATTTCGCCATGAAAGACATATTTGGGTCATTAATATTATCCAAATCGACGAAGATAAAGCTATATAAAACTAGTGGGTCCGATAGTATTATGTGGCAGTGAAACGTGGCACGATAGTAAAACAGGAAATCTGCTAAACACCTTCGAAAGAAAAGTAGTAAGTCCATAGCAGGACCGATAAAAAAAGGAAATATTGGAGAAGGTCAAATGCTGATGTGGGAGAAATACTAGAAGAGAGAAGCATAGTAGCAGCAATAAAAGCCAGAATTAAATGGGCGGGACACCTGTGGAGGATGGGGGATGATAGAGGAGTAAAAAATATTTTCCAAAGGAATATAGAGAGAAAACGTTCACAGAGAAGGCCAAGGAAAAAGCTAGATAGATTGTCTAAAAGACGACTTCAAGAAACGAGGCATTAGAAATGGAGAAGCCGTGTCAAGGAATAGAAAAAAAAAAGATGGTGGACGATTGTAGAATCAGCCAAGACCGACCCCACTTAGGAACAAAGAGGTGTGGTGATGGATTGCTGATACATTTTCAAAACTAAGAATTGATACACTAGTTAAAGAATAAACGTATTTTATTTAAAACTTACAGCTAATTAAAATTCCTTACATTATATACAAAAGTTTCTATGTACAAATACCTTGATAAAAATTGATAAAATTTAATACTACATTAACAGATAAAAGGGTTAAAAAATATTGAAACCGGATTGCTAAAACATATTATTTCAATTACACAATCAAATCAATACAAACGAAATAAATTATCGTACAATTTTATATGCATAACTCATCCCAACTTTTTAGTTTAAGTAAATTAACGTACTAATTGCTAAGTTTTACAGATTTTATGAATCGACTATACAATAAGTAAACTTAAGTCCTTTTTTTTCTTCGACAGAATGTTTCAAAGCGGAGACGTTTGTTGATGTTGGCTGCAATATGTTTTTGTCTTTTATATTTTCTTTAGTTTACGGCCTTATTGGGATGGTTATGTGGGCATCAGTTTTGATTGATGTAGATGTTGGAGAATTATACCTAAATTGTTGCAAATAGTCTTGTTAAAATTTTTTTTTTCACTTTTGCCTTCTTTTGGTTAATAATTGTATCAATTTTATATTAAGAATACATGTTTTTTAATTGTAAAAATGACGTTAAATAGTAGTCGAACATCATTTTTACATTATAATAGTTATACAGTGGATTTGGGATAAAAAAGGAACGTTTCTATGCACACTACTTACCAAGCCATGCCACTTAGTTAGTAGATACGCATAATTAACAGGATCGATAAAAATAGGAGATTTGTACATTTTACTAACGAAGCAGGTATTTTTTACAAATGACTTCGACTTTAAACGTCCAATGTAAAAAATATCTACCGCACAACTAACGTTCTGTACTTATAGAAAAAAAATACATATTGAACTAAATTCATAAACCGAACATGTTCCGTTTAATCGCTAAAAAAAGAAATTTCTACAATACCAAAGGTGTGTTATATAACAATTTTCACAATGAAGACACACATAAAGTAAGAGTGCAGAAAATTTCACGTAAGACGTTTTATAGGCATAAGTTGTTATTTTGCTATCCTAAAACGTGAAAGTGATGGAAAATGATAAAACAATTACGAAATGGTTCGATTTCGATTTTCAGATCTTTGTGCATACATTAATTAAGAGTGTGTTATAGCATAAAAATTAAATTTAAGCACAAAATTTACCATTTCAGTTTTACCTCTTTTGTTTTGTTAACCAAATGACGTGTATATTGAAAAACAAGCACAAAACTATGTAATTTAAACAAATAAAGAAAAATGTATTCAGAAATGTATAGTGTACTATATTATGTCAAAAATTAATTTTTAATTAGATTGGAAATTAAACCTTCATACGTGCGATCGTTTACGTCGACTAATTACATCTTTTAAAAAATCGCATTTTTCACAGAGAATCTTGAAATCTAAGCGAACCTTAAAAATTAACCGTTGTCCATGTTGCTATTTTTTCATGCGTGTTAGATTAAAATCTAAAAAATCCTGCACATACATACATACATTCGAAAAATGATCACAGGATAATATCACGTACTCATATCAGTAAATGTATATCACAGATAATAAATTAATTCAAAATAAATGGTAACTACAAAATATTTTTTTTTAAATCAATAAACAAAATAAATCGAGTTAAAAATAAAAATTGCTCTTTAAAACAAATAGAAATGTAATAAGTCGCTAAGTACAATACCTGTTCGAATTTTGCTCTACTCTTACCCTTTTTCCCGAACTCTTCTTTTGAACTTTCGATTCGTTAACAACGCTAAAACTACCTGGGATGCCTAGCCTCAGGTGGATCGGTAATTTACCATCTAATAACAAAAAAAATTATTCTATTGACGTTATTCGACGTTGAATGTGTTAATGATTTTCATCCTACCATACATATTTAGCATTAGACTGCAGCCGTAAAAATCAAAGTTAACAAGTGATCCTAAGAAAGAGACTACAAATCTACATTCTACACATGTACACAAAATGAATAAAATCTAAATTTGCACACATAATGTTAAAACAAATTAACCATGGTGGATATGTGCTAAATGTTTTACATTTCGTACCACCTGTCTTACCAGCGTCATCTCAATTAATCCTAACGGAGAAATATGTCCTCAATTTAAAAACTTTTGTTTCCGCAAGTGAGCGGAGAGTTACGGTTAACAGCGTCATCTGTGATTCAAATTTGGGTAGGGGCATTAAATTAGAAAAAAAAATCGACTGAATATTTAATTCAAATAAAATCACCAAATAATATGGACACTTTGTTAGACTTGAATTTCAAATTTGGGGTAGAATATTAATGCTGATTTTCACCGACACTACTTAAATTTGTTGGGTAGTGGGATTGACCGCCATAATTTTTTTAATCCACAGAAAATGTTATTTACGAATCAAGTTCGGGAAGAACTTTTTCCGACATGAGCGAATTTAAAGCATCGAGCGAACGAAATGAGCGAGTGCTTTAATAGCGCGAATGCTAGAATAATCTTCCCGCAAGAGGTTTGTACAATATTTTTGTATCGAGCCAATATTCCGTTAATAAATATTCGCAACCATTTTAAATTAATGTCAAATTTTAATATAGTTAGCAGAGTGCTATGAGTTGACATTTTTAGTTGTAGTAATTTACATAATGGATAGATGGTACTATAAATGTTTTATGAGTTTGTGTAGATTTTTCAAGGTTAATTTTGTTTTCATTAACAAAAATCATTGGGAAAATGATTTTAACAACTAAACATTATATTTGGATTACGATGTTATTATTTCAATGTCTGTGAATGCCAGTGTTTTTGTAATGTTTCCCGAACTGATGCGGGAAATAGTTATTTACGAAACAAGTTCGGGAAGAACTTTTTCCTACATGTGCGCATTTAATAGCGCGAATGCTAGAATAAACTTCCCGCAAGAGGTTTGTACAATATTTTTGTATTGAGCAAATATTCCGTTAATAAATATATTAGCAACTATTTTACATTGTCAAATTTTAATATAGTTAGCAGAGTGCTATGAGTTGACGTTTTTAGTTGTAGTAATTTACATAACGGATAGATGGCACTATACATTTTTATTAACTTTTTGTTTTCATTAACAAAAATCATTGGGAAAATTATTTTTAGCAACTAAAATTGTATTTGAATTACGATGTTATTATTTCAATGTCTGTGAATGCCAGTGTTTTTTGTAATTTTTCCCGAAATGATGCGGGAAAAATAGCTTCCTGATTGGCTACACACTTATATCAAATGTCATTTCCCAAGCGGCGAGTACATAAAATAATTTCCTGATTGGTTACACATTTATATCAATAGTTATTTTTCCAACAAGTGAGGAAAGTGATTCTTTTTCCCACTCGAGCTCGAGTTGCCCACGAGCATAGCGAGGCTTCCCTCATGTGTTAGACAACATTTTTTCCACGACATTCCCCAAAAAAAAACAACCTAATGAAAGAAGTAAAATTTAATGGGTGGGTCCCAATAGTCTCGCTACAGTATTCTGTAGTATCGGTGTGGTCTCAATCTACCATAGCGCAGCCGCGTAATTGTAACCAATAAATTTAGGGTAGTAATTTTAAGAGTCGAAATATTAAACAAACCTGATTGAATACTAAATTAAATTGTTTAATTAAGTACTAGGCGCATATAGTTATAATGACACATTTTTACATTTTTTTAAAGAGGCATTTTGTAACACGACAATATTTTCCTTGCTAATGTGAAAAACCAATTTTCCTCACTATTTGTAGAGAAGAAACGTCCGTTTTCTAAGTATGTCGTGGAAAATGTCATTTCCCAAGCGGCGGGTAAAAAATAGTTATTTTTGTAACGAGTAACTGTAGTAATAATTCATAAATAAATAAATTCACAGCTGCTTAGTTTTTGTGTTTACAAGAAATTTGAGTTGGTAGCACTGTCCCGCCGATTGCTTGACAATTTGCTTTGCGTTGTCAAGTAATACCAACTTAAGAAAAATTTCCCTATTCGCTCGGAAACTAAAAAACAGCGCGGTGCGGAAAATGGAACTTGCATCGTGAATAACCGGGAAATCAGTAATCTTACGCAATGAGTACAAAATAGTTATTTTTGGCCTCCTGACGTGTAAACATCAAATTAACATTGAAACTACAAACCCTGAAACGTCATGATCACGTACTGAGCACGCGCAGCGTGCGAAAAAATTACCCAAATCGTCCACCCTTAAGGTACACCTGTCAATAAAATTCTTTTAATAGAACAAAAATAATTTAACGCACAAGGTTTGTATTAAATTTTTGGCCGACGATTTTTAAATGGTAAAAATCTAAAATTAACAAATATTTTGCTGTCAATTGTCAAGATCGGTCATAAAGTGAACTGTAATTCAGAATACACAAGATGGCGTTAATCATTTACATGAAACTAAAAATATTCCAAATCAATTTATTTTTACCATTTAACAGTAAAAAGTTGTGTAATTGTTGATTTAGTAAACATATTTTTGTTCTATAAAATAGTAGATTATTTTACTAGGAGTTAAACAATTATATTTTTAACTCCAAGTGAAATATATTATTTTTCTTTAAGCGTATATTGTTAGTTTTCAAGTGTTATTTTCAAATTTTCGACATTCTCGAGTGTTATAGTGACGTTTTATTCTCGAAGAATCAAGTTGGTACTTTACTGTACATTCATAATATGACATAAACGAGGTACCAACCTCTAATTAGTTATCTAAACAAAAACTGTTGCTTTTAATGTTTAGACATCTGAAAAGAGACAATTTACGTCCTCATTTGCGGCCGTAAATAGCACTTTTTTGTACTCATCTGTCAAAAAAAAGTAAAACGGCCGGTTCGTTGAATTACGATACCCATGCCTCATTGCAATAAACTATAATTGGTGTGACATAGTTTTTTATTTCTGTAAACAATAATATCCTTAAGATTTGCGTAAGATGCAATTCAAAAACGTATGTCGTTCTGTGTAATTTGTGGGCAAGCATCGCATGTAGTATAATCTTTATCAACAAATAATAGAATATAATTTGAAAAAAAACTGAATACAAATTCTTGACAATGTCAAATTGTTTCATTCTTTTTAGCATTCGTACGTTACTTTTAGAGTGAGTGCCTGTAAACGTTGTGTGTACCGCTGCTGTAAAGGTTTTTTTCGACCTTTTCTGATATGATGGCCTCGGCTGACGCCTCGAACATCAACAATCAGAGCGGCCGAAAAAAACCTACTTTACAGCCTTGATACACAAATAACTATTTTAGCGTCTGCCAGTAGTTCAATGATATGCCGTTTTATTGTCGCCTGAAGAAAAAGATTTTTATTGACAAATGTACCTTAAGGGTAATTTGGGTAATTTTTACGCACGCTGTGGGTGCAATGTACGTAATCATGACGTTTCAGGGTTTGTAGCTTCAATGTTAATTTGATGTTTACACGTCAGGAAGCCTAAAAATATTTAACGTAACTTGTATTCCTAAGGTCTTTATTATTTGAATTTCAAAGTTGGGCTAGAAAGCAATTATCAAATATTTTCCTTTTCTCCTTTGGCCGCGCTCTCTTCAGCATAATTTTAAAATCAAATCTGCATCTCTCTAGCTCGTCCAACTCATTCGACCCCTTCACTATGTAACGTATTTTTTAATAGTTATTTATGATACAAGTGTGTGTGAGTATTTTAACCGCAAGGAGTTACTACAACAGAAATACTTTCCTCCCTATCTACTTCCGTCCCAGCGTACTTTCAACCCCCCTCATAACAAAAAATTACGAGAGAAAGATACGCGGGGAGGAAAGTACGCGAGGAGGAAAGTATTTCGGAGAGGAAAGTAGGCGGGGAGGAAACTACGCGGAGAATAATGTGAGTATATCATTTAAATTACATTCAGCCGTGTGATGTATCAAGTAAACGTTATATAACGTTTACGTAATCGAATATTTACCTTATATTCGTGTAGTAACTATTCGATAACGTGAACATTATACAGGGTGTTTCCTAACTTCTCTGACAAAATGAAGGAGCTGAATCCTCACTTAATTTTAAGACGAAAATGTGGTATAAATTTTTTCCGAATGTCGCTTCGTTGTTGAAATACAGGGCGTTGAAAAATAAAATGTATGGGTTTTTAAATTATTATTAATTAGCGGAATACAATATTCCAGTGATATTTCGTACACATAATAAGAAATTTAAGTACTTTACTTTATGCCCATTTTGAACTTACCAATTAGTTCATTGGCGGAGATTCCGGTAACTACTACCGTAATTTCGCAAAAATAAATAATACGGGCCTGTTAAGCATTGAATATATTTATCTTCTCTGATGTAAAAATTAATTTTAAACAAATTATGTCTCTTGCATTTTTCTCGTATCTCTTACGGTTTTAGAGAAAAATGGAATTTACTGGCTCATGGAGGACATTTTCAGCAGTTTATTTGACTTTCGTTCATGTATTATTTATGTTTGCGAAATTACGGTACTAGTTACCGGAATCTCCGCCAATGAACTAATTGGTAAGTTCAAAATGGGCATAAAGTAAAGTACTTAAATTTCTTATTATGTGTACCAAATATCACTGGAATATTGTATTCCACTAATTAATAATAATAAAAAAAAACGCATAATTTTATTTTTTCAACGCCCTGTATTTCAAAAACGAAGCGACATTCAGAAAAAAATTATACCACATTTTCGTCTTAAAATTAAGTGAGGATTCAGCTCCTTCATTTTGTCAGAGAGGTTAGGAAACACCCTGTATAACTAAGAAAAATGCCAACAGTTAATTGTAACGACATGTGTGCGTTTAAAGTGCATAGCGCTATCTAAGCGATAGCTTTAATGCTTGAAACACACGTGTGTCGATAAAAGGAAAGTAAAACTGGTACAGAAGCATAACACGCAACGAAAACACCTGATGCAGCATTTCGCTCTTATTATTATCGACACACGTGTTTCAAGCATTAAAGCTATCTCTTAGATAGCGCTATGCAGTTTAAACGCACACATGTCGTTACAATTAACTGTTGGCATTTTTCTTAGTTTATACTATTCATACGTGTCAATGTTTTACACGAGATGTCGTAAGACACATATTTTACCCGGTATAACGTTTACTTGATACTTTACAAGGCTGATTGTACTTATACACACGGTATTACCTTTTTACGCATGATTAATTTTAAAGTGGCATTTCACACACAATTATTTAGTATAATAAATATAATAAAATATTGTATGAGACCATGGGCGAAGGGCATTCATGCACTCTTTGCTATTAAAACACTCACCTTCGCAACTCGTGCATAAAAGCCTTACTTTACACTACTACATGGATAAGTGAAATATGAATAAATAAACTGTAACAAAATATTTGGTGCAAGCTAATAAACTGTCAAATACTGATTCACCAGATGATGAGCTAGCTATTTGACGATGGTTATTTTATGTTGTATCTCTGTGGTTATTATATCTGGATTGTTTGTTGTGGCATCCCTTCTTGTTTTTATTAAATGTTTGTTTTATATTCCCTTCCCTTTTCTTAACATTTATTGCAGACATTAGTCTATTTCGTGTCAATAGAAGTTTTCTTATTACGATTTTCTTTAGTTTTTTTTTTATTCCTTCTAATACTTCATCACACTTCTTTCCTGTTTTCAACTTTCAAGTTTCTTGTTCTTTCGGTCTAGTTGGTGTGTATATTTCTACGTCTTCCTTTGTTACTTCTTTTCTTTTCCATTGCCTTCGTTCTCATTTTTTAATCTTATTTTCACTGTTTTTTGTTATTTTAATTTCTTTTTTAGACCTCCGTCCAGAAACACTAACTTTACAATCGGTCTAGGCCGGTAAAAAACTAGTAAAGTTTGTTAACACGAGAGAGCAGGTCGATCCCTTCGCACGTGTCAGATGACAATGACAGTCATCATATGACAACATTTAACCAACATTTAAACACATACAAATTATATACTAAGTACAGGTAAGCATTTATTAATTTATTTATTTGATAACATTACAATTATTTTCAGTTTTATCACAAGTATACATGCTAATATGCCTAAACGAGTTTCGGGGTATACTAAAGCAATGCAAGGTTGCTTATCATCATATAACAGATGAATTAAACCTCATCTTCTAATTGTTGCTGTTTTTCAACCAGTTGTAAACACTGGGTTAATAGTTGTAATAGGCCCGAGTTTGTAATAAGCATTTCAAGAATCATATGTAGCTTTCGATCAGCCGTGTTTAAGTACAAAAACAAATGATTTATTTTGGTATAATAGGTGTATTTTTAATTCCACCCATCCAACAAAGACTATCGTAACTCATATTTTATCTTTTAGAAGCTAGGTATGTACAGGGTGAGTCAGTTTAGTGTTCCCTTGGGGGCTTTCGGCCACTTCCCGACATTTTACAGAAAAAGTAACTAAAGGGTGTCGAGCTCGAATTTTGAGAAAATTTGAATGCCGCAAACCGCATCCCGCTATATTTTCAAATAAAAAAAATACAGGGCGCTTTTCACATTTGGTTCAAAACGAAAACTGCTCTTAACTTTTTTATTTATAAACATTTTTGAACTCTGCTTGCGCATTATACGAGCACTTTTTAAATACAATAAATTTAATTTTTTTTGTATGGGAGCCATATTTAATTTGTTTGTCATTAGATTTCTTATTTTTCGTAGATTAATGACACACAAATTACATATACTCCCATATAAAAAAATTAATTTAATAAATAAGCAATAAAAATTATTTTAAGAACATTTCTGATTACCCCACTGCTTTTGTATTTAAAAAGTGCCTGTATAATACGCAAGCAGATTTCAAAAATTTTTATAAATAAAAAAGTTATGAGCAGTTTTTGTTTTGGACCAAATGTGAAAAACGCCCTGTATCTTTTTTATTTTAATATATAGCGGGATGCGGTTTGCAGCATTCAAATTTTCTCAAAATTCGAGCTCAACACCCTTTCATTACTTTCCTGTAAAATGTCGGGATGTGGCCGAACCCCCCTCCCAAGAACACTACACTGACTCACCTTGTACACCGATGCCAATTTATATATGTTAAGAAATAAAAAGATGTGGCCAACACCGATGCACTTACCGTAGTATTTATGCAAATATTATACACTGTACATTTTTCAAAATGGCGTCAAGGTTACTAAAAACATAGTTCAAACATCAAAGTGCCGCTGAGAAGTCTCTTTACTGGTCGTTAGTATGTGTAAATACTGTGGTAATATTTACGTAAATTATTGTATTATGTATCTGATTCAAAAACTCAAATTTCACTCAGTTAATTTTATCCGAATATTGTATAGCATTCATTCTTCATTTTTCTTTACCGTTCACAAAGTGACGGTTTTGAAAATAACTTTACAAAAAAGATGCCACCTGTTGTATCTCACTTTTTTAAGTTCTGACCTAAGTAAATGAAACCCATCCCTCGCCATTGAGCTATCCGGCTTATCGAGACCTACACCTGAGAAACCCACTTATGGCATTACCAACCGAAAATGTTTTGACACATAGTAATATTTGAAAATTTAAGTTTCAAGAAATTTGACCATTGTCGGCCAAAAAATATCGTGGTTTGCAGGTCACGGTTCGGCGTCTGCAAATCATCGCACTCGCAAAAACAGTTTCTGGCCTAGCGATACAAATAACTATTTATAATGTGTAACGTAAGTGCGTGCTTACTTGGTGGTCGATATCTTTAATAGCAAAAAAGTTATGGATCAATTACACATCCCGATATATAATTGTGTTTAGAAATACACTCTTCTAAAAGAAATTATTGAAGAAATTTCCAGTGTATTACGTACTAGTCCCCAAATAAAGAAAACCCAATGAATGCTAATCTATATATATATTGCAGTTTAAAACGAACGATTAATAGAATTTATTGAAACAATCATAAGCTAAAAAGCTGCTAATCGAAGCAAAATAAACAATAAACTACAAGTACCTGATCCTGTGGGTATCAACTCAGAACGACAATGCAACAATCGCACTTTTCGTTTAGTGTTAGCGGTACAGTAACTAATATCAGCGTCACCATAACCATTCTTATTTGTTGTTGATCTAACAGCGGCATATTTAATATCGTCCACATTATCTAACGCAAGCACATGCAAATTAGCAACCTTATAAAACAATTCCAATGCCGTTGCAAGCATTCTTAATAAAAAAAACTCGCGCTCGCACTTACCGATCGATGTTAAATCTTTTTCTTTTATTTTCGATTTCTTCAACTTCTTAAACACGACGCCCTGAAGAGCGTTCTGCAGTAACCGAGACGGAATTTTTTCAGTTTTTGGTAACATATGCTGCCTTTCCGCCCGCTTTCTACTTAATTGAGCACGAAGATCGCAAGAACCTGAAAACGCATTTTTTTTAATCAGTCAAAGAAAAAAACAACCGTCTTGCACAGAACTCCACATCGTTCTGATATTAACAAACATACCGAAATTGTGCAACGATAAAACATTTTGCTCGAAAATTAAAATAAATAATGTCAAAACGCATTTGTATAATTAATATTGGTAGAGATATTGTTATAACAATTAGTGTCACATAATTGTTATATCTTGGTAATTACTTATCGGATCAAAAAATAGTTTAAACAAAAGTTGTGTATGATTAAATTACAAACAACGTTTATTTGAAGCAATGTGTAAAATGAATAGTTTTCTAAATATTTAAAAATTCGTACGTACGTACTATTTTTATTATATTTATTCATAAGATGTGGAGTAAAATAACGTACCCTCGCTATTAATAGCTGTGGGATCATCGTCAGCATCAGAATCTTCCTGAAGCAAACATTCTTTCGTGACGTTGGCAACTTCAACTTTTCTGACGCTGCTGCCCCTTTTCTCTTTAACACCAACTTCTTCGTTATCTTCCTCTACGCACTTTCTTTCGCTTTTAGCTTCAAGCACGGTTGCTTTTTTCCTAGGATTATCAATTTTCAAAGACATCAAACTTTTTATGCCCTCCTGTTCCTTATCGCTTTTATTGGATTTGTTGGATTCTCGAGTTGTGTTTGGCGACCGACTATTCTTTCTAACTTCCCTACGATCGCGATGTCGTCTTTCTCTGTCGTACGATTTCTTTCTGCAACTTTTATCTCTTTCGGTCGCATTAGTTTTACTTAATCCGTTAGAAATTTGAGAAAAGGGTTTAACTGATACAACGCGTGGCAAGCTCTGTTTCGATTTGAAGCGACCTTCGTTCTCGCTATCCGATTCTTCGTCAGAAAAAAGATCGTCCATCTTCAAGTTGAAATCGATTGCGTCGTCGCCACCAAATAATTCGTCTTCAATAGATTCTTGTTGTATGGCATCAGTTATTTGTTCATTCGTGACGTCTGAAAAATAAACATAGTGGTTTGTGGTATTGAAATGTGGTTTATGCAAAAATTCGCACTAACCTTTGGTAGAATCATCGCTTTCATCATTCTTAGGCCTTAATCTTATAATTCCTTCCGTCGGTATAGATCCGTTTTCAAACTTCTTTCTTCTAGCTTCGAGAATTGGATCAAATGGACCCTCGTCTTTATCCGAAATTGATCTATCCGGAGTAGGGCTTAAACTTATACTGGGACTCTTTGGGGGTTGTTCTTCAATCAAAGTTTGGGAAACCCTCGTAGGCGTTTTACGTATTCTTTTTGGTGAAGTATGAATGTATCTGCTACCAGAGCTAGGCGAGGAACGTTTGTAGTTTTGCGATCTTCTATTTTTAGGTGACAACCGCCGTATTGGAGAAATGGAACGAGAATTTGTTCTCCTGTATCTATAAAATAAGAAAATAGTGTAGAAACTGAAAAGTACCATGCCGGGCTATACCTTGGTGATGGACTTCTAGAGTACGACCTTCTAGGCGATTTCTTCCTCCTCTCAATTATTTGGCGATTTTGTAAAACGAACGCGGCACTTCTAGGTGACAAAGGTGCGGTAATAGAATTTAAAATATCGGTGTTTATCTTTAAATGAGGTAAAGGATTGTCTAACTTAGCAAACACGGATGAAGAATGTGGATTTAAATCGTTTATACCAATTAAAGGAGGAGCTACCGAATAATTGAAAGGCGGTTGTGTTTCAAATGTTACAGGACATAAGGATGTGTTGTAACTTGGATACGGCATCCCTTGAAAGTTCGTGTATACGATATTAGAACCAGTTGTATTTGATGGAACACTATTTTCTATAGTTCGTTTTGTATGTATCTGTTTCAAAGGTGGCGACTTAACTAGAACTTTAACAGGGTCTTCTTGAACTGTTTCCTCAGGTTTAAAATTGTTTTCTTGAACAGGTTGTTCAATAATTTCACATCTACTTTTCCGCAGCCTTTTAATTTTTTTCGGTTTTTGTTCAATCTCTTCCTTAGGTTTGAAGTCACCTTGAATTTCATTTTCCAATTCTTGCATTAAAGCTTCTAAACTGGTCGAACGTTGCAATTTCGAAGGTACCGAGTTTTCATCGTTCGAATCGGAGTCTGAATCTGAATCAGAATTATTATAACGATCAAATTTGCTGCTAATTTCTGATTTTTCTTCAATAGTCACAACGTTGGAGTTGCAATAACGATCTTGAGGAAGTACCAATTTCGGTGCGACATCAATTTTTTCTTTAACAGCTTCCAATTCAATTGTCGGCACCGTTATAAGGGTGGTGTTTCTAATTCTATTGTTAAATGCACCCTAGAAAGTACTTTTACGAAAGCTATTTAACAATATAGGAAATTACTTACGTTTCTGTTACTCCTACCTAAGTTAAATCGCCTTTTATTGGGCTTCTTATTAAACAGTTTCAATGAATTGCTATGGTTTTCTGCATTCAAATTAGATGAAGTTGGTCTTTTTAACGATTGCAAAGCAGCTAAACGTAAAGATTCTAAGTCATCTTCATCGTCTGAAGCCGATTTCTGCAAGATATACAGAAAGCAGTTAGGTTGGTTGTGCGTTTTATGGTACACGTCCTCAAAAATGTATGTATTACTTACTTCCAAATTCGGTTGCATTTTTATATCTCCACTGTTAACTTTTAATCAGCAATTGATTCACAACATATCGAAATGTTTACACAAACAAAATGGTATCTTCTAAATATTTTACGTATTTTATAATGCCACTAATTGGTGTTACCAACGTAAGCTAAGTTTGAAATGTGTCAATGGGATATGTGCAGGAGCGGACTATATTTTTTTACTCGTATAAATCAACAAATACATATAGGTGGAGCAGACAGAAAGCATAGCTACAAAAAAAAGTCCGAGGCGCTCGGCGTGTTCTATAGCTTTTGTTTTTTTCTAAAACGCAATATTATTTTCGCCTAAAGGGTTGAATTAGACTTAGTAAGTAATGAAGCAAAAACCAAGCGTTTACCGCAAAACTCCACATCGCCCGTTAAACAAAAATAAAATTGCGTTTTAGAAAAAAATGTTTCAAAGAAACAAAAGCTATAGATAATAGAATTTCCTTTTATCCTTCAACTTTTTTTGTAAAATTGATATTGGTCACGTGATTGTTATGTCTCAGTAATTCCTTATCGGGTCAAAAAATAGTTTAAAACAAAAATTATAAACAACTTTTATTTGAAACCAATCAGATTTTTGGAATTATAAATAAGGTACAAAATCGGACGGGTGGTTTATCTCTATAGCTTCTTACGTAAGGGGACGAAAGGCCGGACGGCCAGCTGTCGGACATAAATTTTTGTTTTGCTTCATTATAACGCACTAACTCTAATTCGTCGGAAAAGTGAAAAAAAGGGACTGTAAAATTTTGGTTTTAAAACCGTCCGTCCATATGTAAACAAGATATCAAGAAAACCACTAGTCCAATTTTAAATAAAACTTTATACATAGACTTTATTTATAATTTCGCAGATCTGATTCGATTTTTGGATACATTCTATGTAGCCAAAAGGGCCGTTCACCTATATAAATTTTCGAATTTTTTTAATTATTTAGAAAAAATATTTATTCTATACATTTTTCTTTTAAATAAAAGCTGTAAACCGATAGCGGGCCGTTCGTCGGTATTTAAACAAGGTATTATGAAAACCGCATGTCCAATTTTTTATTAAACTTTGCACATTTCTCTTATTTATAATTTCGCAGATCTGATTTGATTTTGGACATAGTCTATCTAAGTTGTTTGTAATTTAATCTTACACAACTTTTGTTTAAACTATTTTTTGATACGATAAGGAATTACTAAGATATAACAATCACATGATAATAATTGTTGTAACAATATGTCCATCAATATCAATTTTACAAAAAGTTAAGGGAAAGTAGTTGTTGGAAATTCTATTGTCTATAGCTTTTGTTTGAACTATTTTTTTTCTAAAACGCAATTTTATATTTGCTTATCGGCACCAAGTGGAGTTCTGCGGTAAACGTTTGTTTATCTCTCGCTTTGTCAAAACAAAAAAATTCATGAAAATAATATGATTCAAAATTTAGCAAAAAATTGTTAATTTAATGAAATTTGGCAAATGTCCATTTAAGGCAAAGCTCAATCCAGTTTTAGTACTCAGATTTTTTGAAGAAAAACGAATTAGGCCTTGCTTTTTAAAGAAAACACTCTACAATTAAAAAAAAAAAGATATCAAAATCGAGCAATAAATAGAAATTATATGGAAGTGTGTCGCTCTCAAGTGGGTCACACTGTATATGTATGGACAATAAGGGCTTAGTCACAAATGGTATTTGATAGTTTTGTTTGAAGCGAATAATTTTTCGATAAACGTCATTTTTATGAATGAGTTTTTGCCAAGGATCAGCTACGACTCGAATCAGCAAAAAATCTAGGTCTCGCCATAACTAATTCAAATCTATACTGTGGTTCAGAATTTCTCGTTAAAGTCGCATAATCGATATAATCAAATTAAAAATTTGACGTTCTGGTCACGCCTTTCAGAAAACTATTTACCTTTATGGCGGCGCTTGTGATTAAGGGTGTTTCGATCAAATTAGAAATTTGTCGATATATGGTCACGTTTGACGTTGTGGTCATTTTTAAAGTTTTACGTTATGAAACTAAGCAATGTGTTACACTTATCTGTTGGCATTGCTTAGTTTGTTACTATTCATACTTGTCCCTGATTACACAAGATGTCGTTAGACACACATTCCACTTGTTTTACGTTATGGTCAACGCATTAGAAAACGCAATCGACTTGTTTATTTATTAAACAAGCGTTTGTTTGACTTTGTGGTCAAGTTTGATGTTATGGCCAAAATACAAATTTGACGTTATGGTCAAAATCAGAAGTTTGACGTTGTGGTCAAGCTAGAATAAATGCGAATGATTCATTTGGCATTATGGTAAAAAATTCGAATTTGACGTTGTGACCGGTTGACGCGTTGGGTTCAGGCCATATGCATCACATTTTTGAACTTAGGTTTAGATTTGTTGATGTGGTTAGGTTAAATTCATAGGACATCCTATATAATAAAGCTCCTATTTTTTTCATGTCTGTCTCCGAAATTAAACGGGTACTTCCAGACGTCGTAGAGACTTGAAATTTGACATGCCGATGGGTTTTGCCTTCAAACCAACAGGAAAAATCCGAAAACCGAAATTTTCATTCAGGGGCGTCTCCGTCTGCCATAGGTCTAGCATTATTAAATTCAGGCATTAAAATTTGCCCGTCAATCGACGGGGTTTTAATCTAGTGATTATATAATTACCCTTGTCAAAATTATTTATCTAAACCATCAAAATTTAAATTTACCACTAAAATACTCGCATAGCAAGTGATCGTCTTTCTCTAAGTTGTGTTAACTATAAGAAAACTAATCCTCAACTTGTATAGATCTGCTTAGGCATTGACCTGGAGCACCTCCCTGTTGTGAATACTATAATCTCTTAACGACATCTACCTAGGTTATAATAGGGAACAGGAAAACAAGTTTAGCATCTTGAACTAAGTAAAAGGCTTATTTGGGACTTTAGCAAAGTAATTACTTTTTTTTATATTTATTATACTAACGGGGGAGGGGAATTACTTTTAGTAAATTAAGAAGGGAAATCCTCTCAAAACCCTCAGTAATTTACGTTAGGCCAAATCATGTTGTCGTGGCCCACACCGAAAGTATTTAAAAACATAAAAATTATATAAAACGTATTTCATTTATCATTTAAAGTCTTAGGTATAGTATTGTAAATTGACTAGTTATTTTAGAGGAAAACGACAGTCCAAAAACACAATGGACCTTAGCCAATCTGTCCGGAAATCAGTAAACACCTCATACCTAAGAAAAGAAACAAACGTTTATATCGTTACGCAATTGGGTTTGACTCTTTCTCTGTTCAGAACATAGTTCACTCACGAATAATAACACATATAAATCAAACACGTAAATGTTAATATATCGAACCTTCGTAGCGAGTAGACGTGTTTTGACATAGATAATGCGCGTTCGCAATAAAATTCACAATGAATATTTGTTATAAATGTGTAAAAGAAATTAAAAGAACTGATAAGTTAATATTGCGTTGTGATGGATTTTGCAATCATTATTTTCACAATACATGTATTGCATTTAATGAAAATCAATTAAACTTTATACGCTCGGTGAAAATTTAAAATGGTTTTGTGACCAATGTGAAATAATAGCATCAAGCGGGATATTTAAGTGTATTGAAAACGTGACAGCAACAACGGTCGAACAATCTAATCAAATAAAAGCCTTACAAGAAGCAGTGGATGGTATTAAAAAAGTTGCAACTGAGTTAGAAGTTAAGAAGGAGGTTAGTTACGCAGAAAAGGTGAAAAATGGAAAATCGGAACCTGTAATTATTGTAAAGCCCATAAAACAACAAAAGTCATTGGAAACCAGAAACGAACTTAAAAAAAATTTAGATCCGGCAGAACTAGAAATTACTGGTTTAAAAAATATCAGTAATGGAGGCATTGTAATTGAATGTAAGTCGAAAGAATGTTTAGAAAAAGTGGTAAAGGAAACAGAAAGCAAATTAGGTAGCAACTACAAAGTAAAAGTGCCAAAAATAGAGCACCAAAGTTAAAAATAGTGGGAATGACTGAACAGCTAACTACCAGTGAAATTGAAGAAAAAATAAGGGCTCAAAATAAACAAATTGTCTTGGAGGATTCATTTATAAATGTGGTATACGTAAATAAGGAGCACAAAACCATCGAAAATTTTTGGTCTAGTCGAAGTTGATGGAAAAACGTATGAGTCGGTTCTAAGAAATGAAAAATTAAACATAGGGTGGGATAGATGCAGAGTTTATGATGCCGTAAATGTGCGAAGATGCTATAAGTGTAGCGGTTATGGACATAAATCACAAGAATGTAGAAATACGCTGGCATGTCCTAGATGTGCCGGAGCACACGAACTAAAAGAATGCAAAGCCGAACAAAAAAGACGTAAAGTGCATAAATTGTAAACTGGCGGTTGAAAATCTTAAAATAAATTTGGATATAGGACATGAAGCATGGAACAAAGAGTGTCGAGTGTTCAAGAGGAAACTGGAAGCTGAAAGAAACAAGATTGATTTTTTATATCGAGAGAACTGTGTGCGGGAATAATATATTTAAACTGTCAAAGTTTAATTCATAATTTAAGCGAGATAGCAATAATGGTGCAAAGTAAGAAACCCTTGATACTTATGGTAAGTGAAACTCGGTTAACAAATCAGATATTAGACTGTGAAGTCGGTATCCAAGGATATCGTTTGATTAGGTGTGATTCAATTTCTAGACATACAGGGGTGTTGCTATGTACATTAAAGAAAGTATTCTATTCGAAATTTTTCTAACATAAGCATTAATAAAAATTTTTGGGGATTAGCTATCACTATTCATCAAAATTTTTATATAAATACTGTTGCGGTACTTTATCATTCACCAAGTTCAAGCGATAGCGAATTTATAGATTTATTTAATAACTGGTGCGAACAGTTGATTTTGGAAAACCAAAGTAAAAATATATTAATAACAGGAGACTTTAATATTGATGTATCTAAAGATAAATTTTATAGTACCAAATTAAAAAACGTAATTAATAGTCTTGGTGTCAAACAAATTGTTAAAGATTTTACTAGATGCAATCAAAATTCTAATACTATAATAGACTTAGTTATTACAAATAGCAAATATTTGCAAGCAAAGGTTTTAGATACGTTTAATATTTCAGATCATAATGTAATAGAAATTACGTTCAATAAGCCGATGACCCTAAAAAGTAGAACATTTAGTAAATATTAAGAAATTTGTAAGTTACAATATAGCAAATTTACAAAAATCTATTATGGATAAAGTAAATTTAGACATAATGCAATTATTCTGACATAAATACTAAAAGTATGTGCAATAATGGAATTAATACAAACCTCGATTAATGAACTGACTATTTACAAACAAGTTAAAGTTCATCATCAGCAAAATAAAGTGGTTCACTTATGAACTTAAAAAATACAACAACAAAGAGACGACCTGTATAAAATAGCTAAATTGAATAAAACTGCGTACAATTGGAATGTATATAAATCTAAAAAAAACGAGTTTGTTTATTTACTTAGGAGAAACAAAACAGAATTTATCAAAAAACAACTTGCAGCAGAACCGTAACGATCCAAAACAAATGTGGAAACTACTTAAAAACATTATAGGAGATAAAAAAGAAAACACAATCAGAGAAGTGTATTTTAACAATACCAAAGTTACAAGGAACATAGAATTAGCATCAAATTTTAATACATATTTCGTAAATAGCGTCAAAGAAATTAACGAATCTATTCCATTAGCAATTGATGAAAGTATAAAATTAAATCAAGCCGTAAACAAATTTAAATTTAGAAGTGTGTCTATAAGACAACTAGAAGAAATAATTAACGGAATTAAAAATCAAACAGTGTAGATAATATTTCGATTAAGATATTGCGCGATGTATTTCCGGTGGTAGGAAATATTTTAGTAGACTTAATAAATGAATCTTTAGAAATAGGAACGGTCCCTAATATTTGGAAAATAAATACGGTTATTCCCATCCCAAAAATACAAAATACGAAAAAATGTGAGAATTTCGTCCAATTAATATATTACCTAAATTAGAACAAATTTTAGAAATAGTAGTAAAAGAGACAACTAGTCGATTATTTGGAACAGGAAAATATAATTAATGATGCACAATCGGGTTTCAGAAGTAAGCATTCCTGCGAAACAGCGCTAAATCTCATTTTAGCAAACTGGAAAAATGAATTAGAAGAAGATCAAGTAATAATAGCGGTTTTTGTAGATTTAAAACGTGCTTTTGAAACTATATGTCGAAAACGATTGCTTCATAAATTAAAACTTTATGGAATACTAAATAACGAGTATAAATGGTTTGAAAGTTACCTTAATGATCGCTACCAAAGAACCCGTATAGATACCGTAATGTCCGAAAATATTCTAAATAGTTTAGGAGTCCCTCAAGGTTCAGTACTAGGTCCAATATTATTTAATCTTTATATAAATGACATTGCTTCCGTACCAAAATCATCTTCTATTCATTTATTTGCGGATGATACTCTTATCTCAGCTTCGGGAAAAAATGTTCAAGAAACTGTTAAACTTATTAATGACGATTTGATGTTATTAACAAATTGGTTCAAAGCTAATAAATTAAAATTAAACGTATCTAAAACCAAATGTATGATACTAGGAACTAAAAAAACCACAAATTTAGAAAATGTCGAAATTGTAGTAGAAAACAACAAAATTGAGGTAGTAGAGGAATTTAAATATTTAGGTGTTGTTATAGATAACAAACTAAAATTCAATAAAATGTGGAGTATATAATAAAGAAAGTAAGTGGGAAAATAAACTTTTTAGGAAGAATTTCGAATAAGTTAAGTTATGATATTAGATTATTAGTATATCGTTCAATTATAGAGCCCTATTTTAATTATTGTAGTACCATAATCTTTTTAAGCAACGAAGGTGAAATAAATAAATTACAAAACAACAAAACAAAGCCCTCCGCATTATATTACGATGTTCAAAATTAACCAGCGTAAAATATATGTTAGAAACAACCGGTTTACTCAGTATTTGGCAAAACACAGTATTTAATGTACTACTTTTGATTTATAAATGTTTAAATAACAAATTACCGGGGTACCTTAATACATATTTATTTCACAATCGAGAGTTTCACGGATATGAAACCAGACAAAGAGACAACTTTAGATTACCAAAATACGATAAAACTAGTAGCCAAAATTCACTGTACTATAAAGGATTAAAGTTATTTAATGAATTGCCAAATGAAATAAAATATAGTAGCTCTATGTCTGATTTCAAATTTAAAACTACACTATATGTTAAGAATAAATTTTAGTTAAGTAAAACATTTATAATATAATTTATGAAATTGTAAGATTATAATAGTTATTATTAACTAAATAAAGCTTATTATTATTATTATTATTATTAAAAGAATGTAAATCATGTACACGTCGGTCATGGAAACATCCAGAGACACAAAACATAACATGTCATCACAAGATTTATAGTGGGCAAACATATAACAGCTTAGAGTTTGGTTGCAGTAGCTGTAACACTAGAGTACAGTTTCATCATGGTATCACTACCTTTTGAGTTTTGTACTTATATATATGGTTCGTCTATCAATTCAATAATTTACTGATGGTAAAAGTACATTACCTTATTACAGTAATATCAATAGCAATTCTTACATCACACAGTTATGCAAAAGTTCCCTTGAATGCAAACACGCATAAAATAGTCTTGGTCGCAAGAGGATGCAATCACTGTATAGTGATGTAACATATATCAAGTGATATACAAACAGCTCGATACACATACTGTACTCAATCAGCAAATCATCATCTAAAGTACTCGCATCGGTTCCACGCTCTGCTCGAAGCCGCGCTTCCCCGACGAATAGATAGAAAAACTTCGTCGTAACATTTGCCTCGGTTTCATGCTCGGCACGAAGCCACGCTTCTTCGACGAATACATAAAGTCATGTGGTCAGTATCCGCCTCGGTTCTATGCTCGGCTCAAAGCCGCGCTTCCCCGACGAATATATGAGGTCATGTTGTCAATATTCGCCTCGGTTCCATGCTCGGCGCGAGGCAGCGATTCCCCGACGAATATACCAGGTGTAACAGGATCATGGTACACCCTCCGTTTCTCCCTTAGTTTTAAGATAATTGATTGAATTTGGGACATCCCATACACATAATAAATGACACTTTTTGACTATAACAGATTTAAAACCAAAAGTTGGTGTCTGTTATAGTCAAAAGTGTCATTTATTATGTGTATGAATATCCCAAATTTCAATCAATTATCTTTAAAACTAAGGCAGAGGGTGTACGATGATCCTGTTACACCAGGAATAAGGAAATGAAAATATGTATTCGTCGTTGTCGTACATGATTACAAATATGTGTACTTCCATTCTGACAATGATTTTCATTGTCACGTAACGTATTATTGCAAATTACTGTAAACTTAAACAAACAGTGTGGCATGAACTGAACAACCAATGTATTGTTCTTTAACACAAATCTTTTGACAAAATTTAAACGAGCAAGAAAACCTATCACGTGCACACACCACTCGTAACACCTACAAACTCAAATAAATAATAATTCAACGCGTCAGAATGTCCCAGTGTGAGAAGACCTTTGGTATAGGAACATACCATAACAGTCACTTCGCCCAAATCAGTAATCTAGCCCCAAATCTCGCGGCTACAGCCAGGATATTTCACCTGGGATGCGGTATGCTAGCGACAACATCTCCCTGACTCTGTTTTTATGGGTAAGCGAAATGAATTATTTACTATTTGATCTAGTTCATAAAATGTAAAGCAAGTCAAAAGACTGTTAACGGATATCGTCATTCGCCCGTCACCAAAGGACCTATCGGTAAGTTTACCATACGTCCCGGTTTGACCGGGATTGTCCCAGTTTCATACGTTGATCCCGGTGTCCCGCCCGGTTTGGTATTTTGTCCCGGTTAAGTGTTAACGTGTTGCCAGTCCGAATGCCGCACGCGTGAAGGTACTACCGTTACGTTTCGAGGTGACTAGCGGTGTATAATAAATTTTGTTATTTAAAATACCGAAAAGAAATTGCAAATTCACAAGTGAACTAGAAAAAGACTATCTATTTATAAAAAAGCTTTGTGGTGAGGATAGCAGAGTAAAATGCCAGCAATGTTTCTCTGAATTTTCTATTGCACACGGTGGGCGAGCGGACATTAAGGATCATTTAAAATGTGCGAAACACAAGGCTGGTGTAACAGCGACTGCAAGTATGTCAAGTATTAAAGCATATTTTAAAAAATAATGATCCCATTCAAAATGATTTAATTATTGCAGCCAAAGAGGCCACATTTGCTTTTCACACTGCTATGCATGATATGAGCTTCAAAACATCAGACTGTATGTCCAAATTAATATCTAAGTTTTTTTAACTAAAAATTGGAGTCGCGCGAACTAAATGCGAAGCAATAATATTAAATGTGCTGGCACCTTTGTCTATGGAAGAGTTACATGCTGACTTGCAGAAGACGCCTTTTGTAAGTGTTACCAACGACACTTCAAATAGGAAAGAAGTAAAACTAGCGCCTATTGTTGTCAGATTTTTACCATTGGAAGGTATACAAGTAAAACTACTAGATTTTCAATCTGTTCAAGGTGAGACATCGGAAATATTGGCAGAAAATATAATCTTAACATTGGGTCGTCATGAGATTGGTGAAAAAATAGCTGCATTGCAACACCAATTTTGGAGGTGTACGTAGAAGTGGGCAAAATAATGTTTACAGACGGCTCAAGCAAGATCTTGGTGTTGATATTGTTGGCATTGGATGTGCCGCACATATTGTGCACAATACTCTACAAAATGCTGTGGATGGTCTTCCAGTCGAAATTGAAGCTCTTGTTGTGAAAATATATAAATATTTTCATATCTACACAGTTCGAGTAACTAAATTGAAGGAATTCTGTGAATTTGCAGATGTTGAATATAAAAAATAATTCAGCATGAAAGTACCAGATTTTTATCTCTGTTGCCGGCAATCGAAAGAATTTTAAATATATTCGAAGGACTGAAGTCGTATTTCCTTTCTCAAGAAAACTGTCCACGTGCAATGCGAGATTTCTTTGAAAGTGACACAAGTGAATTATATTTTTGGTTTGTTCATGGTCAATTAAATAATTTTAACAAGACTGTGTTAATTATGGAAAAAGTAAGGCAACTGCAACAGATATTATTCTAGAGTTAAGACGACTGAAATATAATCTTCAGGAAAGGATGGATAGTAACTTTGTCCCGCAAGGAGCAAAACAGTTGTTACGAAAACTTGATAACAGCCAGGATATTAATACATTTATAACAGAAGTAACCGCATTTTACAGACGATGTATTTCGTATATTGAATTATGGGAAGACAGTTTTGGTGGCGCCGAAATCTTTGCATGGGTTGGATTGAGTCATGTATTGAAATGGAATGAAATCGAGCGATCGGCCGAAAAAATTAACTCAATAGACAGTTCAAATGATCATCAAAAATTAATATTGATAGTCTTTTGACGAGGTGTCGCTTGCTAAAGCATTTTTGCGACACGTAATGAAGAGTGGAGTTCAACGGCGCCCCAAATTGAGTACGTTGAGAAATGGATTCAACTATTTAAACATTTTCAGGAGCAGCACATTCATGTACCCTCTGGTTAAATTGCTCCAATACATTTTGTGTTTACCAGGCACGTCCGCACCTGTGGAGCGTGTTTTTCGATGATGAAACACATTTGGTCGGATGATCGAGGTCGCATGCTAGAGTCGACTGTACGAGCTCTACTGTACTAATTAAACTTTGGAATTACATGCACCGACTTTTATGAAAAAATTAAAAGAATGATAAACTGTTAAAAAGTTCACTTAGCGAGAAGTACGAATGGCACATGGTTAAATAAATTATAACTAGAATGCGGACTTTCTGTATACTTAGTTACATAAATTATCGTTATGTAACATAACTGTTAATAAAACATTTTTTGTAATAGCCTGTGTTTTCTTCGGTCGATGTTTTTGGTCTATCCTGTCTTCCACTCGTCGTCGTCCCGGTTTAGAGCTTTATGATTTTGGTAAGCCTACCTATCGGCACTAAACTCGCCCAACAAAAAGACAACTTATGTTTTGTACCTTAACACAAATCATCTATGGCCTCGGGTTTTACTGGTCATCGGCCAATCACCCTGAATAATAACCGCGAACTGTGCAGAAATGCCAATGATATCACTATATTGTGAACACCCTTTGAATTACAAAAAAAGACCTTTATATATACTTCACTTTGTTTTGATCATGATCTAATAAATTGAAATTTTGCATTAACTTATTCGTAAATGGATACACCGAACGTCCCATAATTTGTATTTATATGTTTCATTGTTTCCTCATTCTATATTCCTTAAGAACAAATCCCACCTACAACCGCATTGCACCGTTGCAATCAACGATTGAACCCTTTAAACGCATAGTTGATTTTTTTAAATTAAGCATTTCTCATTTTATTTACCAAACCAATTTCTAATTATTACGTACGGAAATAATTTCAAAATATTTTTTGTTTTCAATTTGTTTTTAATTTTAATTCATAATTTTTAAGGGATGTATTTTGTTTATTCGTAAAATTTAAATATTACTCTCCACAAAAAAATTAACACTTTCAAATTTCGGCAACAACTGAAATACGTGCGTTATAAAATCTATTTTTAGACTAGGTTCCTCTAACTCTTGAAAGTTGAATTAGTGGTCCCATTTATTGAAACAAAGAAACTCTTGTTAACAATTTTATACAACACAGTCTACAATCGTTGATTTACTTTAATCAATGCTACAATGTTAAGCATTTTATTTTATTAAATCAACCCTTGATTATTAGTATGTGCGTGCAATTAATCCATATAAACCACTAACGCAACTTTTCAATAAAATACACAAAAATTTTACCATTCAGATTTTATGCAGACATTTATTTTATAAGAAGAAAAGTAAACTTACCGCGCTTTCTTATTAAAATATAATAAATAAATATAAAAAAAATTACACAAAACACGCACTTCGCTGTTCTTCCTTAACTTAAAAAAAAAGCGCTTTTTCTCCTCTTACCGTCTTACCACCGTACCGTCTGGACGTCTCGGCTTCTAGCATTCCACCTCCTTTTCAAAGAAACGAGTTCATAATTAAATCTCAAACCGCGTAAATAATTGAGAAAAAAAATTCAAATTTATTTAAAGAATGTATGTATATTGATTTGGTCTCTACAAGGTAAACGCTAAAATTACATGAGTTTCTTCTGCGCATGCGTAATGCATGCATACTGACTAATGCGCATGCGCAGAAGAGACTTGCTTAATTCTTTAATTAATCTTTGTTTCAATCGAGTGTAATAAAAATATGATTTGATTAATATTTTAGCAGCGCACTCTATATGAGTTACTATATTCAGCAAAGAAATTTTTGACATTTACTAGAATAATAAAGCAATTGGAAAAAATATTGTATTAAATTCGTTTATATAGGAGTCTATTGTTCAACTCGTTCCATTATGGTTCCTCTCGTTGAACAATAGACTGCTTATACAACTAATTTAATAATATACTATTACCGTATTTGTTTTACGACATCCAGAAACTCCATATTATTTAACTAAATGTTTCATAATGTAAATATTCTATGCCTCTTTACCGATAGAAATGAAACGCTGTCCTTTTAAAATAAAAATACAACTACAAAAAAGAAATCGGTCTGGGATTTGAATCCTTATAGGTTTTAAACATTATTAAATTTTTTTTGAAATATTTTTAATATGTTTGAATAAATTGTAAAAATTATTACGAAAAGCGTTTTTTAGTACAAATTGTTAATCCTAAAAACACTTTGAGGACATATAAATCGGACTTCAAATTCCCCAGTTTAACAACATGCTTCAGATTTTACGATACACACGGAATAATAAAGTTGTGCTAATTTTTCTTTTCGTTTTTAAATACACCAATATAAAATATTACAAAAAAATGAACTCCATTCAACCATATAGTATGTTACAAAATAATCAGATACGGTCCTATTGTATGTTGGTAATCATGATTCATGGATACTTTTCATTTAAAACCATTAAGTAACTAAAAATCGATCATAGTGTTGTCAAGTAATTAATATCTATAATAATAACAATATTTAATTATAAATACAGGAAGAATAAGTCGAAACATTACTTAAGTTAACGTAGAATGATTAAGAAACCGATAGGAAATAATTCGACTACCCAAAATCGAACTTTATGATTTTACCCATTGTAACTAATGAAAGTGTTTAGGAAATTAAAAATATCCGAAACTGACCTTAATTTCAGTCCTTTTTAATATCAAGAGGAAGAAGTGCGTAAAATGTTAATCAAAGACAAATCGTGATAGTGTAATTTAATTCAACTCTGTTGTCATAAATGAAATTATAATATTAGTGTAATATTTATTTAAAGGGCATCCAAGGGGAAGTACAGCTTCTTCTGTTTAACTACGTGTTTTCACACTAACAAATATTATTTGCATGACAGTAAACAAATGGAAACAACCGATACAAGTGATAATGTGGAACAACCACTTCTTAATACAGACAACTTACCAATTGCACCTTTGAATGAAAAATGGGTTAGTACATCTCCAAATTTGAAGATTACATTTAATACATTATTTGTCTCTTAAGTTGTCACCAAAGAACTCAAATAATGCGGCTTATCCAAATACTGACAACTTATTGGATATTTCGGTACCTAAGGCAACATTGTTAGGAAAACAGCAAGCTAAAAAGCGTTTATATGCATTTTCCACATCAAAACAGGTAGTTTCGCCTGTTTCGAAGAAACATGTTAAGATCAAGTCGGTATGTAATGAAAATGGGGAGATCAGTAAGAAACCGAAAAAAGGTAATAAATATTAGTCCAGCTATGTTAAGCTTTTAATCTTTATGCTTCAGTTTTAAATCCTAATGAAAAAGCTAAGGCTGTTATAGAGGAAATTGAAGATATGAAAAAGGCGGAGCATGCATATATTGAAGCTATGGAGCAAGGAATGTTAGATCGGCGACATAGGAGCACATCTAAGTCTAAAGGGTGATATTTCTTTGCGTCGCTATTGCACACTCCACATTTTTTCAAATTACTTTATTTCCTGTAGGCCCATAATTCCATCCAGAATTCTTCTTCAACTTTACCTAAATGCTTCATTTGCTGCTTAGAGATTTTAGTAGTGAGTGTTGCTTTTGTGATCCAAACTGAAATTTGATTAGTGTTACAAATCTAAGCTGTGCACCTTACCCAATCACATCCTCATTTCCATCCGAGTGGTTTCCGAATTTCGAGTCTATATTTACCAGCAGAACATTTTTAGAACGTAGCAAGCATTTGAAAAAAGAAAGAAGTGTTGATAATAATCGTCAAAAACATGAGAAACGCAGATATCCCGAAAATTGGGTCGAAACTAAAGCAAAGGGATATGATCAAGAAACCCTTATTGAAATGAGAGGAAAAGACTACAACAATGAAATTGAAGAATGTACAGAGTATGTTTCATTTGTGACTGTACAATCGAAACTGGCTAATAATATGTGTGGTTTTAGTTTAGAAAACAATATCTGTTTAAATCGCCTTCTCTGCTTTTAAAAGCACACTCGTTTAAAGATATTTCCGGAAAAGAAAAGGATGTTCCGTTTTTTTATCGACGGTACGTTTGTAAAATTTAATTTCATTTTCACACATAATCGCATTTAGGATCACCAGTACCAAACCAAAGATATCGTTTAGTGTAACTAATAAAGTACAAAGCGACCATAACTCAAGAAATTGTTTGCTCAGTTACGTTTCGAAAACTGCTAAGGATTATATTTTGAAGATCGTTAATTCGAAGCCTTCTTCAAAGTAAGTATCGTATCATATTCTCAATAATTTGTTGTTTACACGTTTCTTCCAGGGAGGCTACTATTAGCAAAACAACGAGAAGATGGTACCCAAAACTAAAATTTGGTAGTTACGAAAAGGAAACCGAATGTACAGTACTAGAAAATTCCTTAGGTCTGTCATTTTTGCAAACGTATTCGGACGGAGATGACGTGGAAAAGGAAGAAGTCGAAGTTAAAACCAAAAAAGCTTCGGTAAAAAAGAAACGCGCAACTAAAAAAATAAAAAAGGTCAAAGATGTCCTTAAAGAGAAAACGAAAAGAAAAAATCTGAACGTAAGAAAGAGAATCGAGTCAAAGAAGAGGTGAAAAGGAAAAAAAGAAGAAAAATAAAAGAAAGAACACGACCCAAAACCACAAGAACCTATGAAAGATAAAATCGTTAAAAAAGAAAATTCGGAACCTCCGCTGCTTAAGAAAGATGAAGTTGTGATAGAAGAAAAGCCTAATGTAATTTTAAATACAGAAATCGATATAAAGAAGGAAAAAGAAGAAGATACTCCGAATACCGACGAGTACTATTCAAACTGGGAAAGCGACGAAGATCTACTAAACACGAGCGCTTCTAAGCGCTCAGACTTGTTTAATGAATCGCGCGAATTGAATTTATCTTGGGAAAGCGAGAACGAAATCATTCCTATCACCAAGTCGCCGCAATACCTAAATTTGAAACATACCAAAGCCTCTCCGGAGCGGAACAAAATAGAGAAATTCTCGCCGTTTAGAAATTACATCGACGACGACATGAAGCGTTCCTTGGAAAAATCGCCTCCACCTTTCTTAGAAATGCCTTTTAACATTCGAAATTCTAGAACGAATTACGTAAAAAATGCTTGGGACGGTGAGATAGAACAAAAACGCTACGTTTTGTTCACCGACGATTGGGAAAAGGACGATTTTCTTACTATAAAGAACGAAGAAAAGCGTCTCGAAGAAGAACGACGTTCGCTCATCGAAGAAAGGCGTCAGCTGGAAATTGAAAAGAAAAACTGGAAGAACTTGGACGACAAAGGTTTTATTTTGATAATTTGGAAACCGAAGAAAAAGTGACCGCCGAAGAAATACAGAAAAACGAGATCGAGAAAATTAAAGTCGAAAACATCGTCAATTGTGTGATAAAAGAAGATGCGGATATACCAAGCAAAACCGAGGAGCAACCTAGAAGAAAAACTCGATGGAGCAACGTCAGCGAACCGGTTATAGAGGTTTCCGAACAATGGGAGACTGCAGATAATCTTAGCATCAATCCGGAAGATACTCAAAAACCCGAATTGCTAGAAGACGAGTACGAGAAATTTATAGAAGCTTTGGGCACAAAAAAAGCGGAGGATGCACCCCCAAAGTTCAAACATTCGAAACGAAAAAGTCGTAAGCATAAAACCGCAGTAAGCACTAGTTCTAGCAGTTGGTCGTCGAGTAGTTCTTACGATTCCGATTCATCCTCGTCATCGTCAGAATCCAGTACGACCTCCTCTACTTCTACTTTAGAGAGAAAGAAAAACGGTTGAAAAATGATGTCGCCGTAAAAGATGAGGTACCGAAAGTCGTGATGAACAAGCAGGTCATCAAAATTGAAGAAGTAGAAAAGGGACTGCTAGAAAACGAACCTTCTAATTTGAATAGATTATCTGAAATTAAAGCGATACCTTTACCTGTACCGGTACCTTCTCCAAATATCAATCTCACAGCAGAACCGTTCGCGCCGATATTAGATCCGCCTTTACCACCACCTACAAATGCAGAAACTTGTGAACAAAAACCGCCCAAAGAAGAAACTTCGCCCGCTTCGAAAAAGAACAACATAATTCCGATTAAATTTTTAACGCCCGAACTTAGAAAATTAGCTACCGATAATTTATCTCGCACTAAAATAGGTAAATCACAAAAGAAAGACGTTAACCTGATTAATAATTCTTCGACTGATTCTCCAACGAAATGCGATAATTTACCTACTTATCCGCTTATCAGTGTTAAGAGACACTTCGCTTTTTCTTTAATTAATGTAGGCGGGGGTAAAGCTATGCTCAACGACTCGAACGAAGATCCTGATTTTACGTATAAATTGATGAAAAAAGAAAAGAAAGATGTCGTAGTTGAAGAAGTTACAACAACTAAAAATGATACATGTACAGATAAAACCATGTCACCCAGTAAACCTAAAGATGAAAACGTTATCAAAGAGGGTAACGCATGTAAAGGTGAAAACGTCGTCAACAAAGAAGGCAACTTTGTGCAAAAAAATGAAGATACCCACAAAAGGGCCAGCTCTGTGCTAAAAGTTGAAGACTCCCGGAAAAAGGTCAGCTCTGTGCTAAAAGATGAAGACTCTCGCAAAAAGAACAGCTCTGTACCACACAAAACGGATGAGCAATCATCTCAAAGGAAAAGTCGAGAACACTCTTCTCGGCGGTAAGTATTTTCTTCTAGTTATTTTTTTTAATTAATTGAAAAATTAAATTAGCAGCCAGAGTTCGCGACGAAGTCCGAAAAGGCGAACCTCATCGCCTAGACGAAAACATTCAAAAGATCGTTACGAAAACGCTTCGAAAAAAACAAAATTGTCGCCAACGTTAAAAACGGATAAAATACAAGATTCGCAAAAGATTTCTGTGGTCGACAACGTAACAAAACAGTCTCCTCTAAGTTCTCCTTTAGACGGTTTCAAAAAAAGCGTCGCTGATTCGACAATCAGCGACGATCAGTTGCTACAAACCAATTTCGTCGAATGCTTACAATCGCCCAAATGTAAAAGAGTCGGTTCTCCAAGAAGAATGTCGCTGGACGAACGTATTAATCAAGCTCTCGGTATATCGGAAGAACCAAAACCTATCGCGACGACATACTCGGATTATAACTACGACGACATGTATTACGGGGAATATGGTCACTATTACGAGGATTACAATGAAGAAACGTACAAACCTGATAAAGAAAAGCAGCGCGAACATTCTACTTTGAAGATTGTGCAGGTCGGGAATATTTTGCAAGTGGTTCCTACCGAAGATTTCGGCGAAACAAAACCAAAAGTTAAGGCACCGATTCAACAGAATAAAGTAACAAACAGTACTCAAAAGATCGTGCAAGTCGGCAATATGCTACAAATAGTACCTACTACGACGTTTCCGGATCCGATTGAGGTGGAGGCGAAACCGACTCCACCCAGTACGCCGGTACCTGCACCAGTACCTTCCACTAGCACCATCACGTCGTCGCCAATTATCAAGAGCACATTTAATGCCGAAGTTTTGATAAAACAAAAGGCCGAACGGCGCGCAGAAAAAGATAAACGACGACAGGAGAGGCAACAGAAACGTCGAGAAAAAGAAAAGAAACGTAAGGACAGGGAGAAGCGCAAACAATTAAAAGTCAAAATGCAAACCGAAGCTATGATCAGGTAAGTGAAACTTTCTCGAAACACTCCTAGTTAATTTTAATATTTCAGCAAGCGTTAATAATGGAAGACGCGGAGGAACAATTATGTAACGAGGGTGCAAAAACCTGTGCAATGGCCTCCAATTCCGCAGATTGTTTTTAATAATTCTTACAAGCCTCCCTCAAAAGGGATACTGTTGCAAAGTTTACGGTAATTAATTTTGGACGCTTGTAATTTGTGTTGATTTTTTCTTGCACGTAGGGCTAAAAGAAGAAAAAAGTCGAGAAGTGCGAGAAAGTGTTCGACAGGAATAAACAAGTTAAATTTTCTGATGGTATACGACCGGGAGAAGGAACTTCTCCTTCGGGTGGGGAGGAATTGTCGTCTCCACCGCCAGCACCTAGAAACTGCCGAAGGAGAAGAGACTTAAAAGACTAATTTAGCCAAGAAAGAGAAAATTCCTAAAAAGAAAAAAGTGAAGGTAATTTATTTATGATACGTGGTAGTGAAATGGCAACCCCATTTGAAGACAGAATGTGGATGGATACAGAATTTATCTGCTTCTATCATTTTTACTCCACATTTTTAAAACAAGCTTTTACCGCAGAACTTCACATCGTCCCAGTTCTAATAAACGTCAAAGAACGTATGAAAAGTATCGATACGTTGTAAAAAACATTAAAAATGTGAAAAATAAATATTTTTATAAATATTCTATGATTTCGAAAATCTATGTAGGTTAACGGTCATTTTGGCTTGATTGATTCTGCCCAAAATCTAATCAGAACTTAGAAAGCACTATTATATGTATATGCAAAGTTTTATAAAATTCTTATTTATAAGATGTGGAGTAAAAATTAGATACGTTGTAGGGAAAAAATTCACATTTATGAAGAAAATGTGCACCGTGAAGCAATTTGTAAAACCGAACATTTCAGTATCGGCCAACAATAGTTTAATATATCTAACTGGTAGAGCGTTATACGAACGTCTGTATGTCGGCAAAACGAGGTATAGCGCGCCCAACTTCCTTAAGACGAGTTGAGCATTCTCTCATTAAGCGAAAATGAAATTACGTTTTAGAAAAAAATGGTTCAAACAAAAGCTATTGACAAACAACGTTTCTACCTCAATTTGTTTGTATAATTGATTTTAGTGGATATTAGTAATATTGTTACAACAATTAGTGTCACGTGATTGTTATATCTCAGTAATTACTTATCGGATCAAAAAAATAGTTTGGCCATCGGTCAAAAAAATTTGTTGCTTCTTCAAATTTTCGGTTTTAGGTTTTAGTACGTTATAATGAAGCAAACAAAAATGTTCTATCCATCCGTCCGTCCGTCATGTAAACAAGATATCAAGAAAACCACCCGTCCGATTTTTGAAACTTTGCACGTGAGTCTAATTTATAATTTCGCAGATCTGATTAGATTTTGGGCATAATCTATCTATTGAACAAATAAAACTTGGATCCCTTCTTGGTATTGTTCTACTTTTAATAATTGAAAAAACTTGAGGAAAAACTGTTAAGTAGATTAAGACAATACAAAATATAAATGAAAATAAAAATAAAGGTGCACATATTTGTTATAACTGAGTTATAACAATAACATTACTCAAATTCATGTATTTTTAACAAAGTTTTTCTTCAAGTTTTTTCAATTATAATCTATCTAGCCTAAAGGGACCTTAACCTACATAGATTTTCGAAGTTTTTAAATATTTAGAAAAATATTTATTGTACATATTTTTGCTACAAATAAAAGTTGTTTGTAATTTAATTATAATTAATACAATTAACTTCTGTTTAAACTATTTTTAGATTCGATCAGTCATTACTGAGATATAATAATCACGTGAATAAGTGTTGTAACAATATCTCCACCAATATCAATTATACAAAAAGTTGTAAGAGAAAAGTGGTTGAAATGTTATTGTCTATAACTTTTGTTTGAACCATTATTTTCTGAAACGCAATTTTCATTTTCGCTTTGTAAGAGTGCCTCGTTTTGTCCCGACGTAGGGTAGTAAGTAGCGTTCGTATAGCGGCTTACAAGTTAGGTATACATTTAACTATTGTTCGCCGTTACCGAACTGTTTAATTCGATTTTACAAATTGCTTCACGGGGAATATTTCCATCATAAATGTGGATTTTTTCCCTACAACGTATCTGATTTTACTCCACATCTTATAAATAAGATGTCAGGAAAACTCACCTACATAATTTTTATACAACTTTGCATATGGGTTTTACTTATAATAGTGAATATCTGATTAAATCAAGCGAAAAAGGCCGTTATTAACTTACTTATATTTTTGAAATATTTACAAAAATGTCAGTTTTACACACTTTTTTTACAGAGGTTTGTTATTTTTTTTTGTATTAGAAGCCAAGCCACACAAAACAGCAAATAGAAACCTAAATATCTAGAATTGTGATAAGATAATATTTACAAATATTCTTATTAAAAGCAGGAGAATAGGTAACACATCGTACGAGCACGTAATAAAATAAAATGCAAACATCATACGATAGCGATAGCTCAAACATCGAGTAAAAGAAAAAGAAGCAATGAAAAGGGAGGATGTTTTTAATATATCTGTCCGTAAAATACACATATAGGAAAGGTGGAACAGAAAGATTAGAGATATATTAAAGGGATCAGAGAAATGTACAGAAGAAATATCAGCATTAATAAATGAAAATAAAGAATTAAAGAAGAAAAAATTAAAATTGTGATACAATGGGCAAATTCACAAACGATAATTTGAAAGAAAGTGGTAGATTTCTTTTTTGGGAAAAAATGTAAATCTGAATAATTTCATAACAGTAGACAAATAGCAAAATCAGAATCGAGTTCAAATACGAAGGTCAGAGTTGGATGGCAAAAAATATGTAGAAATGGTAAATGGTGGAAGTGGAATCATAAGGAGGCAAAATTGATTGAAGACGACCAGTTTAAACCAAAAAATCTAAATCTGACTAACCGGGAAAATGGAAAAGACTTACTGCACGTTAACGAACGACGAGATGGATACAATGAATGTACAAAGGAACTATTCGAAATATGGAAACTGGGAGTATGGAATATAAGGAGTATTAATGGGAAATAAGTTAGTTTATGAAATGGAATCAGCCATATTAGACGTACTAATCTTCCTGAAACAAAAAAGGGGAACAGGAGAGTATACAGGGTCATTGATGGTCGATGGTAGGTTAGACGTTTATGGAAAACGGGGTCTAAACTTTATTTTTTCAAATGGAACACCCTGTATATTACTTGAGATTCCTGATAGACAATTAAAATGCCTTCAGTTGATATAGCATAATGTATCCGCTAACTCGTCAACATTTTGAAATAATCGCAATAATGATAAAATATCACATTGTCTTCACATAATTTGCATTATTTAGCCATGGAACACCATAATGATTTGACAATTGCTCAATTATTCACTGTGTTTGACAGATGTTGAAGTTTTGTGATTGTGATTTACTACTTAATACGTATTCAAAACAAATTACAATAGAGGCGAAATAATTACTCGCATGCAAGTTTTGATGAATCTATTTATTCTTCATGGAGAATGTGACAAAATTGTGGCAAGAACATGTAGGAAATTCAATGAAAGGTATTCTGATTTGCAGCCAATGAACGAAAGAAAGTTTATTGCGAATACAGGAGAACTTTATCAATTATGGTTCTAAGCTTAAAGCATGCGCATTCGCGCTGTGTACCATTCCTTCACTCATAATGTTTTCTCCGTATACTGCACAGATCTCAGAATGAATATCGATTGGTTTTAGGTGTTTGGTAAAAAGAGAACTGGTATCAGACCGCCATAGCAGTCGGCGGGACTTTCGATAGGCGGAAGAATTTTAAACAGTCACAGATAAACGTACGCAGCAGCGAAAAATGCCATACTGGCGTTTCCGCGTGGTCGACAGATATAGGAACACAACACGCATGCGCGGAACGCCGACCGTATCGCTGCAGTGGCGGAATCTCAAAACGGTAATTAATTAAAAAACACGCCTCGTACTTTTGGAAGAAACTAATTAAGTATTACGGAAATCAGTACTGGAAAAATTATTGTAATTGATGACTTTAATGGTAGAGTCGGTAGTAGACAAAATGTGCTGAACAAGTTCTGCGAAGATATAGTGAAGAAATAAGGAATAATAACTGTGATAGATTAGTATGTTGAACAATATTTGAATAACAAATATTTTCTATAAACACATGAACATTTTCAAATGCCCAAGAAAAGTGCAGACTAGGCAGGAAGAATCTATTATAGACTACTTATTAATAGAAAAAAGCAACAGGCGTATAATAAAAGATGTAAAAGTTAAAGAGGTTTCGATATAGGTAGCGGCCACTACCTACTAGCATTGATTATTCAATGCTACTTTTGAGAACATTCAAAAGAGACATAAAAAGCATATTAAAAGAAAAATAGAAAGCCAAAATGAATAAAAGGAAACTATAAAAGTGTATAAACTACAGAATGCAGTGACGGCAGAAAAGTACAAAAAGTATTTTGAAGTGAAAATAAAAAGGAAAAATGGAAAGAATATTTAATTTAAAACACGCAAGACAATTTGGAGAAAAGCTAGAAAGTGACTCTAAGAGAAATACAAAACTGTTTTATAAAATTCTAAAAACGCCAAGGAAAGGAAAAACCACACAAATAACGACGATTAAAAGCAAAAAAAAACAAATTACTAATAACTAGAAGAAATAATGGAACGATGGCTGGAAAATTTCATGGATATTTTAGAAGGGCAAAAGGAAAAGTAGAAAGAAATGAAATGAAAGAAAAAAATAAACATAGGAATTGGTTCAACGATTCAATAAAACAAAAAAGGAACATATCTGTAAAAGAGGTAAAAGTTGCAGTTCAAAAAATGAATAACGGAAAAGCTCCAGGTTCAGAGGGAATCACGGTAGAAATGATAAAACACATGGGTTTAGAGGAATTCAAAGTACTAGCCGTATTATTTTATAAATTATGAGAAGTAGAAGTTATACCAATAGAATGGGAACTTGGCCGAATAGTACCAATATATAAAAGCGGAGACAAAAAACTATGCGAGAACTACAGAGGAATAACTTTATTATGTAGCAGTAGAACGTAAGAAAAAGATATATTTTGCTTTCATAGATTTAGAGAAAGCTTTCAACAAAGTGCCACGTTAAAATATATGCAAGAGCTTAGAAATGAGAGGAGTAAATAAGAAATGATCAAAAATGCCAGACGCATATACGAGCCCGGTCTCACTGAAGTTGGCCTAAGTCACATTAATATGAAATTTGCTATCTAACATCATAGTAAACTAAATAATCTATATTAATTAGGTGATTGCATGTCTGTCGGTTTGTTACGTATAGCCGCCCAATGGAGCATTTCCCCAGGGCTGAAAATTGACTTACACGACCTCTCTGAGTGGAACTAAAAGCAAAAGTAGGCCTGGCCTATGTGGGTATCAATGCTAGTTTTTTAATATACAGAGCGGGGTACTACCAATGAATTATTCTGTAGCATTAAAATGGAAACTAATATTTGAAATCTTAAGGCATACATATATCAAGATTATTTGAGACCACATTTTAAAAATATTTTGGATTGTACATAGTGCTCCAGAAACACGTACCATATCAAAGTTGGGTTATTCTAAATGGAACGCTCTGTATGTTTTTCTATTTTGAATTGTACGATAAAAAATAATTTATGTTCTTTAAGGTTTACTTCGTTTTCAAGTTAATTTATGATTTAGGCATACTTAAAGTATAGTTCTTAACTGGAGTTGTAAAGCATTGCACTGGTACTCGTAATATGCCATTACAGAGTTGCAGCGTTTTTTTTTTATAGTACTTGTCGAATTATAAGGGTAATTTTTAATTCATTGCAAAGATTACCTGTTGCCGCGTTAGCATTGTTACAATGAAAAGTAAATAAAACGTATCATTGTACTTAGGATCATATAGGGGCGTATTAAGTTTTCAATTAATTAACTATTAAATTTCAATTAACTGCGATTTATTTAACAATGAACATAAGTAAAATGTGTGTCTTGCGACATCTCGTGTAAACATTGACACGTGTGATTAGCATAAACTAAGAAAGATGCCAACAGTTAACTGTAACGACATGTGTGCGTTAAAGTGCGTGTATGCTTTTGTACAAGTTATACTTGGCTTTATCGACACACGTGTTTCAAGCATTAAAGCTACCACTTAGATGGCGCTATGCACTTTAACGCACACATGTTGTTACAGTTAACTGTTGGTATTTTTCTTAGTTTAATTTAATGACATTGTTTACGCGCGACATCTAGCGCCACAACCTAGTGCTATCGAAGCACGTGCGTTAATTAAAATTCGTTCTTATATTGCTTATGTCTCCTCCCAGTAGACATAGGCGTCTGATAATTGGTTAAGATTTTTGCGGTCTATTTGTGACATCTAGATTCGGGTCTAAAGGCCGTCGATACGTTTCGCTACCACAAGTAGTCAGCTTCTTCAGAGATCACTAGATTTAATGAAATTTGAATTGAACGTAGATTACCTCGAATAAAGGTTAATTAATTGAGGTTATTTTTGCAGGTGAAAGTCATAAGGCAGCAAACGCAAGAAGAACAAGATAGCGATGAGGATAATCTTCCTCCTCCGCCTCCACCACCGGGATCCCCACCGTCGCACGTATTTCCAGCCCGAATCAAACCGATTATTAACAACATTCACCCGAACGTTCTCGCTCGGACTATTCCAACACCCGATACTAGTTATCCACCCCCTACGCCCGTGTACCAGTCAAACGTACAATTGATGTTGCCTCATCTCGGCCAAATGCAATTACATCCACCCGGTCCCCACCATCACTGCATCGTCATCATCTTCCACCTCCTATGACCCCGACTTCAACAATGCATCATAATAATTATAATCCCCCAATAATAGTACAACATGGTAAGAACTAAAATAATTTGAAAATATGTTATAGTAATTCGCACATATCACTTGCAGGTAATCGTCGGTAATAAAACTAGCGCTCTGTTTGCATTTTTGTGTAAATACGTTATAAAATTTCAATCATTTTTCTATAATGTGTAATTACTTTCTAATGTTATTTTTAAAATCAACCCGATTTAATAATTTTTTAATGTATTTTATTTGATTCTAAACTGTCGCAAAATAAATTAATAGTATTAATTTTTTTATAAAATATTACGATGTGATGGAATTAAATAAATTTAGTGTTCGTATTATCAGTATTAATACACGCATCTTAATCATCTAGTTACGTTTTCTACTGTGTTAAAGACAAACTATGAAAGATATTAGGAAATTTCGGGTACGTCTATAAAAATGGCGTAGTAGTAACATTTCCTCTCTATACGCATGCGCAGTTTGAGGGCCTTGTGTACATCCACTATAATGTGAGTAGAGAAAGTCCATACTTCCCTGATGAGATATTCAGATCTTTACCGGGTGGTGACCCTTTCTCCGTTATTTAAAGAGTTATTAAAAGAAAGTCATCATTTTCGTCACGGTAGCGCTTAAAATATTAATTGACCCTGTTCTTCGTCTGGGACACGATACATACCCATCGTGCACAGAACTCCTATCGTCAACAAGCTTATTCTATGTTGAGCTGGGGCAAATTATTATCTTGTGCTGAATCAAATAGCACGTGATTTGATATTCTAGTTATATCCAGAGAAGGAATAAATTAGAGACTTAAATGAAGAAACGCCTTCTCAAACTAACATATATTTATTTACCTAAGAATCATAGAATGACCGCATATACTCATAGAACACCACCACAGAAGACACACTCTTACTCAATGGCAATTTATAGAACTAAAAAAGTGATATCGTAAACCACACCACCGAAATTGTTAAAAAGGAATGTTGCACAAATGTATTCTAAGTACTTGCGATTTTGTGCAAATAATTTTGACACGATCTAGTTTGTGCGATTTAAAACAAGACAATCGCAAATCCATCAAGCTTGACATTTTTGGCAAACAGCTTAAATCACCAGTACAAAAATATTCACGCAATTATGTATGCGAACTACGAACGCAGTGACCAAACTGTAAACACGGAACCGTGGATTCCAACATGTCCATCTTGCTCAATGGCAGCGAGCGAATTAAATTTTGCTTTAAGTAACAACATGACCTCGACGCAATATCTGCAAGCGCTCCAATACATCAATAGTATGCACGAACTGTTTACCACAATCTTAATGAAAGAAGGCATTAAAATTACCCTTCCGCACGTGCCCAATTTCTTATTAATGTTTTCGAATGGTAGAAACGATTGCATCAATAAAGCTTCGAACGTGAGAAAGAATCCTAGACTGAAACAGTCTCTTAGAGCTTTAACGCAAAAAAAGGAAAAAAACCCAAAAATAAAAAAAAACAGCAGCGGGAATATTGATCCTACAAGAAGTAAGAGATTACCTAGTTGGTAGCATTTTTTACAATTTTTTGCAGCATCGTCAACCGTTAATGACATCACCTCCACAGCTGCAGATAGACGTTCTGTTTTAATACCCCAAGAGTTTACCGAACCTGGTTACAGTTACACAGAAACTACTGAGAATTTTTTCGTTTTTCTAACAATTTGTCATTTCTAGAAAGTCGTCGTAGTACAGAAAAATTACGAACTGCCGCTAAACTCGTACCAAGAAAATCATTTGCGCGAAGGAAATTTCTGTTGCCTCCTTCGGAAAAAGATAAATTTATGTTTCGCAGTCAACCAGGAAACAATTTCTTCCGTTACAGTTCCGATAACATTCCCAATTTGATGCAATACAATACAAGGATCGAGAAAAAACGAAACAAAAATAAATTAAAACTTTCACAGAGCTCGCCTCCTCCTAGCCAGAACGGAATTAAAAACGTTGAAATGTAAACTTCTAAATTTTAGAAAGGAAAATATAAAATAAATATATTTGGGTGTTTTCCAACAAGTCCTCTTTTAAGAATAAATAATGTACCTATTTACAATTTTGCGGCCGAAAATGAAAAGTTGTCTCGCAGGTGGTGAAGTAAAGATCGACAGTAAATTGTCTTTGTACTGAAAATTTTTAATAATCAAGGTATTTATAAATAATGTAACTCTTATATCCATTGTGTAAAATAAATTATAAATTGTTGTCTAAATTTTTAGTTGTATGTGTGTATGTCATAGGCTTTGATTGAAAAATTTGTGAAGATACGCAGTTCATGTAAATAAAATGTATTAAAAAATTTACAATGGAAAGAAAATTGGCCAATAATTCCGGTTAGAAAGATGCAGTACCTAAGTCTATAATGGGCGGATTCACTTTTCAGTATGACCGCCCCTCGTAACATATAATCCCATATAATGTTCACAACGCGGCCACCTTAAATTTTTTTCATAGTCGCAATGACTATACACAATTTTAATAACTGTCAACTTGTTGATATCCACCATTGATGCACAGTTACAAAAGTACATACCGACGCCCTTCGCTTTCACAACACCTACTTTATTATTATATCGGCGAACTCTTACTTTTTCATTACCACCATCGATCACAACGGCGATTTAGAGAATTAATCACATGGGCGACCTTGTTTATATAGGACATCGACTCTATGTAGTTATCAACCATATAAAATAACCATTGATTATTGATTATAGACTTCAAATAACGTAATCGACAATTTTTGGTTATTGCAAAGCAATGGCTTCACCCTTATGCACCGACTACAAAACAAGAAGTTATATAAATAAATAATTAATAGTTATAAATAAATCTTAGTGCTAACACTAGAATGCCTTCAACAGTTACTGGACATCAAACCCGCTTCGCCAAACGGGATGCCTGGAAACCAATGCCGCTAACTTCGATCATAGTATATAGTACGGTTATTATTAAAAAAAACGCCGCATCCAAATAAATGTCGCCGCGACTGACTTCAAATCATACGGTGATAACTGATGTAATCTCGCAATCAATACCGCTTCGCAATAAACGCCACATTCCAATCAACTCCGTTGTTGTAGGTGTGGTCATATTAAAACAATGCAACGAAGTATCTCGGCGGCGATCGAGCCGCAATGGTCATAGTTATAAAAAATAAAACTATGGCTGTTGTGTTCATGTTGGCAGTCGTTCAAAGTATATATGAGGGTCATTGTAAACAAAGTGGGCTTGGAAAATAATCATTACTAAGCGCGGTGTTTCTTTTAAATTGTGACAGCCCACTGTAAACGCACCTTGGATATCGCCACTGATATCCCTCTAAGCTAGTAGCATATCATAAGATGAAGTGTTTACCTATACTTCCTGTCATCAGAGATGACTTTTTCCGGCAGACGTCACAAGACCTAATTGACACATGTGAATCGCCCCGAAGTGAACTGCTTATGCCAGCGTATATATCAACTTTTTAAAGAGTGAAGATAAAAGGTGTGCTTGTGGAAGTCGGGAAGTAGATGGATAGACGGAGATGAAGAACGGGTAACAAAAAACCCGATTTAGAAGAGTGAAGATAAATAAAGGAAAAGCAGCATAAAGAAGAAAAACGATAATAGAAGAAGTAATACATTTTTCCGAGTTTATATAAAGGATTTTAAGTTTATATGGAACAAAAGTAAAGAAGAAAATCTAAAAGCAAAAAAGGAAGTGAAATATCAAAAACGTATTCCATAGAAGTGTTACGTTCAGCGTTGCAAGATAGAGTCAGTTCGTTGACTTCACCTTGACATAAAATTCTGCTGTGTCATATATTTTTATGACGGTAGTTCGAAGTTTTGGCTTGTCTCAAAGTTCTGTTGGCAGATCGCGCAACAAGTTTATAACTCAGGCCATTTATTGTTTTTCGAGTAATTTGCGTTAAGCTCAAGTAGAATTCAATTGCGTGTGTAACATGCACGTAATGTGGGGGAAAATAAATAAATTTCGAGTTTTAAAGTTATGTGGTAGTGTTTATCCTCGCTTCGCAATTGTGGATAATAGAATTTCTTCATATCGAACAAATAGTCTTCGAAGTTAAGGCCGTACTGCAAATAAAATTTCAGTGTAGGTTTCTATTAAAAATTTTGGCGTTTATCAGAAGGAATTATTTTGATTCAACCTTTTCGTCTTCGATTGCATCGCATCGTCTTCCGAAATACATGTCCGCCTCAACAACCTCTTGTAGCTACAGTCCTGCTGTTGCACCGGAAGCGATACGTCCAGGTATTTATTTACTTTATTTCAATAAATATGTGAACATTATCAAAATTAAGAGAACTTGATAATTCTTGTAAAATTTTAAACTGTCGCGGCGTGTTTTCGTATTTATCCGCACAGTCCCGTATTACTCAATAGGCCAAGTAGGCCATGGCCTAGGGCGCCTGAACTGCGGGGGCGCTTCGTTAGAATACTTAATTTCGGAAATCGGAATTATTATATTATAAAATTACGAACAAGATTTGAATAGGCTAAATATTATTATATCAAATAGAAAAATTAAATTAAAACTTAATTATTTAATTCCATGATTTTAATAGTTGAGAAGTCCTATCGGAAGTGAAGTATTCATTCTTGGTGCACGTGCACGACCCACGCGCGTCGACATGCATTTCAACAATAACAACCCCATTATTTGTTCATAGATTCTCGGAATTTTGTTTCTGTGCATAGCCTGCAATTAATTATTCTGACGCGATTTGTAGAAATGGGAACAGAAATCAGTCTATCATCAATTATTGTGTCTTGTGTGTGAATTAAATAATTTGATTGACCATATCGCGATCGCCCATTATTAGTAAAATTGGAACACTTTTATTTATTTTCTCTTTCAGAGTGGGAAAAATTTTCATTTTGGGTTTTTTTGTTAATTTAGTAATAGTTGTTTTAATATGAATAAAAAAGTGGTGCCCAGTTTAAGAAAGAGGCAAGAGAGAAGTACGAAAAGCAATCCGCTGCATTAAAATCAGTGAAAAAAATAGACACATTTTTAAAAAAAATGAAGACGATGGTAATTTAAATTTTTGCAACCAAAATAGCAATTAACTTTATTTTAAATAGGAAAAATACAACCACAACCGAGTTGCAGTTCTCAGCCTACTGAAACAATAAATGAAGTTAAACTACAGAAAAATGACTTTTCTAATGTAAGGAATGGTCGATTTATAAAAAAAACCCAACGGCAATCACTTAAAGGTTTAATAAAATAAAGAATAGTTTAAATTTTACACCAGTCTCCTTTCCTTGAGGGGCTCACACCCGCCACCATCAAGTGTATATCGACTAATGCCCTTACCGGATGATCATGAAAAGAACGCTACCCCTTTCGTGACCGGAATCTTCCCCTCTATCTTAACGCGCGCGAAATTCAAATTTGCGAATGCCTTTGTTACACTAATGACAGCTGTGATGTGAATTCGTCAAATCTTGAACATTTTAAATATCCTTCTGCCTCACAGCTTGCGCCAATTGACCTCGATCCAGCGCTTTGGGCCATTACTTCAGAAACGATAAATTTTCTTATAAAAAATCCTCCCAAACAAAATTTAAATTCAATAGATTTTCAAAAACAAAAATGAAAGATGGTGAAAGAAACCGATATGCGAATAGAGATATGTTTTTACAACATTAATTAATGGTGAAATTATTAAAGAGAGTGGCTTCTTTTTTCTCATTCTACCAATTCTCTTTTCTGCTTTCCATGTAAATTGTTTTGCGGAAATAAATCATTAGCTTTGTTACCGGTTTTTGTGACTGGAAAAATCCGGGAAGAATTACAATACATGAGCGTTCAAAAGAGCACATAGAAAGCGTAAAGACATTACTAGTAAGAACAAATCAGGCACTTCGAAAAATAGATACTGAAGTACATAAACAATATGTGGTCGAAAAGAATATTGGATCAACGTTTTAAAGCGTGTTTTTACAGTCGTCAAATACTTATCGAGTCGTGGTTTATCTTTCCGAGGAAATACTGAAGTTTTTGGTGCTAAAGACAATGGCAACTACTTAGGTACATTAGAAGTTATTGCAGAATACGATAGTTTTTTAAAGGAGCATATTGAAAAACGAGGAAATCCTGGAAGAGGTCATTTGTCATATTTATCATCAACAATATGTGACGAATTTATAAATATTATAGCCGAAAAAGTTAGGGAGTCTATAATAATAGAATCAAAATTCACCAAGTATTTTTCCATAAGTGTTGACTCAACGCCAGACATTTCACACGTCGATCAACTGACTTTTATTTTAAGATACGTGCAACAAGATGGTACTCCGGTGGAACGTTTCCTGTGCTTTATTGAAAATGTAGGGCATAAAGCTTCAAATATAGAAATCGCTGTGTTGAAATGTCTTGAGAATCTATCATTAGATATTACAAATTGTAGAGGCCAAACTTACGATAATGCTAATAATATGTCCGGCCAGTATTCAGGTTTGCAAGCACGTATTCTGAACCATAATCCACTTTGCAAAATTTGTACCTTGTGCTGGTCATTCCCTTAATTTAGTGGGCTCGGCTGCAGCAGAATGCTGTGAGGCAGCAACAGTTTTCTTTATGTTTGTCGAAAACATATATACTTTTTCTGGATCGACTTCGAGATGGGACACGATGAAAACTTTTATTGCAAAAATGATTCACCAAAGGACCAAAACATCTGTCTGCTACAAGATGGTCGGCAAGGGCAGACGCATGTCAAAGCTTTAGTGAATGGATTTATACAATTTAGAAATGCTCTTGAACATATTGCTAATGAATCTTCCCAGACTCCAAGCACTCGAGTAGAAGCAAAAGGTTTATTAAAGAAATTTATTTAACTCGAAAATACTATTTTACTTTTATTCTGGACTGAGATTCTAATACAATTTGATAAAACCAACAAATCATTACAGCGAGTTGACATAAATATTTTGGATGTAAGTCTTTTATATGACAGTCTGTTATCTTATATTGCTACATTAAGATCGAAATAAGTTTTAAAAATATGAACAACAAGCCACTATTCTGTCGAAAACCTCGGAATATAGTTACAATAAAAAGATTTCCTAAGCGAAAAATTAGAGCTGGCGAAAATTCAGAAAATGAGGTGAAGTTTGATGGAAGACAGAATATGCTTGTCAACGTGTATTACTTTATAATAGACAGAATTCAAGCTGAATTAGCAAAACGCAAACTGCATATGATACCATAGTCGATCAATTTGGTTTCCTTGCTGATTTACCTAACTGTAGCGATGATCAAATTTTATCCAGAACTGAATCTTTAAGGGAAATTTATTTTAATGATTTGGACCAAAATTTTGGCGCTGTAAGTGCCTAATCCGGCGTTGTAATCCGCATGTTTTCATTATTTGCTTTAATGGGAATTATTTTGTGAGTGTAAATTGAATCTTTTAATGCAAAGACGCGCAAGCTCAGATTTTATTAGGTTTGATCTGATTCGTTTTAATTTGTACAAATGTATTACAGATATCATTTAAAGTAATTCAATGAAAATTAGTTATCACGTGATCAATTAGATTACCGTTGATTAATGTCAAACACGTATGTGTAGCCTGTTTATTTTTATAGTAGTTTAAACTGCAATAAGTCTTGTTAATTTATGTTATTATTTGGTCTAAGTGCAGGTTGTGTTAACTTTTACACATTTGTGACAGTCCTTTCTTAAGGTATATCAATTACAAAGTGCCCCCCTGAACCGGCTTTTGGTGATCAATGGTTGGAAGCTATTTAACGTCGTAACCTTGTTTGGCACCCAATCAACCTTGGCGAGATTATCGATTGTTATCGACGACTTTTTCATTTCACGAAGGCAAATCATCTAGAGAACCAGTGGCGGATAGACCGGTATGCATAGTATGCTGATGCGTAGGGCCCCGGACACCAAGGGCCTCGCTCGTCTGATTTATTTTTTATCGAAAAATTTTACTTTCTCCGAAATCAATGGAAACATTTAAGTAAATTTCTATTGTGTAAAACAATTATTGTTTTACAAATGAATTTTCCTTGAAACATATTCAAACTCAAACCACAATAGAAGGATTAAGATAATCTCAGTTTGCAGGTGTAGTACACGTGTATAAAAGAATAGCAGGTAAATATTGCAAATAGAATGTTTTTAAATCGTTTATACTATGGTTCCTTTCACCCAAGCAGGTCTTTAAAGTATTATTTCTATTTTTTGTTTTAAGGTACACAACTATTTCTTCTTCCCAACTTGTCATTGTTGTAATTGGTTTTATTTAGCCATCCTGATTTGCGCACCGGCGCCGACTACATGGGAGCAAAATAGAGGCGGTTACCCCCATACCTTTCCAATAATAGGGGCGATTCCCCCAAAAAATCTTTTATTTTTTTATTGCTGTTTTTGGTAATTAATAAACTAATCAGTAATCACATTGGCTTTTGGTGCGCCCTTTGTGTGTGTGTGTTTTGTTTTCAGCACTTTAAAATAATACATCGAAAACAAGACGACTGCATGTGCAAAATTATTGACCTTTTAATTACAAGTGCTGACGGGCTGACAGTCGTCACCTGATATATATATATATATATTGTATAGATAGATTTCTGCGAATTAACCTGAGACGTTCGAGACAAAATTTGGAATATTTGCAGAATTCTTAGTACAATGCGAATTGTGAAATACAGTTGGGTTCGGTTTTGAGTTGATACAAATTTCTATTTTCTTTAGTTGCATTTGCATCGTTCTGACTTCTTGTTCAGTTGTGCATTGAGTAATTAAAAAGTGAAATTTTGAAAATCTTTCATTTTTATTTAAAACTGTTTGTAATGTAAATTACGTCATTAACTTTAATTAAGAATAAAATCGTATTTTTAGCAGACGTTTTTCGACAATGTGGAAATACGTAGGTATTTGTTAAAGTGAGCACGAGCCTTCGATAATTTCCACAACATTTACGTCACTGTTTTTAGTCCTTTGATTCCCAATTTACCGGCTGCCCACAAACTAATTTTCAAAAGTCGACCGGCGCCGGTGTTTGCGTTTGCTTTGTTTTATTTATTTAACCGCCAGTGTGTTAGTTATATCATCAGAAAATAATACTATTTATTTACTAGTATTTTTCATTTTGAACAAAGTGCATTGTGACTTGTGAGTGTACTTTTTGTGTTATTGGTAACTTTCTTGATTAATAGGTGTTCCCAATTTAAAATAAGTAGATAATAGTAGGTATAGTAATCTCAAATTTTCTTGTTTTAACAACATAAATTACTTTTGTTTTAACATCATTATGTATTTACGGCCCCGAGAAGTATCTTCTGTAAGAGGGTAACTTTTCGGCGTTGTACTGCCGTCTTGGTGTTTGATATTTAAAACTTATAAATTTATGTGGATTACAGTAACACTTGTTTGTGTTATTTTGACGCCATGTTTGACAGACAAAGACATTATTTGACGGGATATCAAAACGAAAATTGAAAGAAAAAAAAAGAGCAAGAAAAAAGAAAGCATCCAAAATTAACACAGTTTATGGTTCCAAATAAAGCAAATCTGCTCGAACTAACTCAACAAACCATTGATTCTACAACAAGAGAAGATAAAGAAGATGATGTGAGAGAAAAATAACGTGCCAACCCAGTACTTCACAAAACACTATTAAGGAAAACGATACAGATAGTTTTCGGGGACAAAATTACGAACCCACATGTTCTCATATTGTGAAAGAAGAAAAAGAATTAATCGGTGATGCTGATTTATGTAACAATACTGAGGTGCATCAAGATCTAGCTTTTTGTGGCCAAATTTTGTTGACAATGAAATGATAGGATTGTGCGTAGTAAAAGATTTTCCATATTTTCAAAATTACGATAACAATAATAACTATCCTAAGTCTGAAATCTCAGTCTGGAAGCAAAAGACGTTTTTCTAATAACTGTTTTGCAAAAACTCTAAAAACAGACAGCATATTAAGAGACAATGGTTATGTTACTCACCAAGCAGTGGACTAGTTTATTGTATTTGCGTATAAATTTTGTTCTCATTGATAGATTCAAAATTTAAAACTGGACTGAACAAGAAAGTAAAAATCACAAGCAGTCGATTTTAAGATGGTAAAAGAAAATAAAAACACCATCGATAAACAAATAGAAGAACTAACTAAACAAGAAGTTACACTTTTACCAAGTATTACAAAGGGTTGTAACAGTTTTAAAGAGGTTTAGCACTAAGAGGACATGAAGAAAAATGGGGATTGGCAAACAATGGAAATTTTATGGGAATTATTGAGCTCATTTCGGAATTTGACCTATTTCTGCAAGAACATCCAAAAAATGCCAGTCTGTAGAAGAAAGATCAGTTTCGTATTTGTCCAAAACTACGTACAAAGAACTAGTTGCAATAATGGGGAAGCAAGTGCTGAGAGCTATAGTCGATCAAATAAATAAAGATGACGTTCAATACTATTCAAGAATTGTAGATTCTACATCTGACTTAGCAGACATTGATCAACTAGCCATCGTTGTAAGATATTGTTACCAGAGAGTGCCTTTTGTGAAAGGTTTTTGACATTTATTCCAATTGAGAGTCATACATCTGAATATTTGTTTGAACAAATATGTTCATTTTTGAATTAAGTTGGTCTTCCTTTGCATAACATTCGAGGGCAGTCATACGACAATGCAGCCAACATGAGTTGTCGATATAACGGAATTCAAGCACGTGTTAAGTCCATTAATAAATTTGCAGATTTTATACCTTGTTCTGCACATTCATTAAATCTTGTTGGAACAGAAGCTGTAAAGTGAATTCCAGAAGTAATTGATTATTTCGGTATCCTCCAGTCGCTTTATGTTTTTTTCTCTGCATCACCACATAGATGGAATGTAGTGTCAACTATCGCCAAACTTCAGTATACCTTAAAATCTTTAAGTGTAACCAGATGGTGTGGTCAAAGCTGTTAAAGCACTTAAAATTGAATATAATGATATTTTGAAACAGAAAAGGCTGATTGTAGAAACGAGGCAAAAAATATATACAAAAAGCTCATTAAATTAGAATATGCTATATGCTCACTCTAATTTGGGAAAAAGTTTTAGAACGCTTTTGTAAGGTTTCTGCAAAACTACAAACGCCTGGTTTGGATATACAAGAAGAATACCATTTACTGGATTTGTTAAAACTGTGTATAGAAGAACGGAATCAGAAACTAATCAGTTAGAAGCAAATACAAAAACACTAAGCGAAGATGTCGAAACAGAATATGCAGAAAAATATAAACGAAAAAAGAACAAATTGCTTGCAAATAAGCAAATTGAAATGCCATTATTTATTGGAAAAGATAAATTTAGAGTTGAAGTACTCAATAAACTGTTAGATTTCTTAAAATGCGACTTAGATCGTCGGTATACTATTTCTCGAGATATAACTGTTAAATTTAAATGCCTATTTGATATAGGGGACGTAGATACTTCAGAACATAATATTGACAAGGACAATTTTAAGACAATTATTGAATATTACAACAAAGATCTTGAAGACGATATAATTAGTGAAACGGCACAGTTCAAGCAATATTTAAAATTCTCAAATCCTACAGAAAACACAATAAGTTGTTCAGTAATGCTAAACATTATCTACACTAAAGGAATGATATATGTATTTCCCAATTTGTATACTGCCTTAAAGTTGTTTCTAACTCTACCTGTAACCAGTTGCGAAGCAGAGCGTTCATTTTCTAAATTGACGATAATTAAAAACAAATATAGAACTGTTATGACAGAGAAAAGACCACAATTTTTAGCAATACTCTTGATTGAAAGTGATCTTACCAACAGTCTAAATTATGATGACGCAATAAGGGAATTTGCAAGTATTAAAATAAGGAAAAAGTTTGTTCTTGTGATTTTCTTGCCGTTTTTTGTGTTCGTTTTAGGTTTCAATTACTTTCCAATTTTATTCCTTTTTGTATTAACAAGCATGATTTTTGTATATTATGTTTTAGTTGTATACAAAATATTATTTACAGCCTCTTGTCTCGTTTTATTTTGATTTGATGTTTTGTTTCTTTTCTTTTATGTTTATCACCAAGTATTAATACCAAAATATTTGTTTTGTTTTCTTGTTTGTATTTGGAGAAAAATATAAAAAAAGTGGGGTCCCAAAAGTTATTCAGCGTAGGGCCACACAATTTGTAGATCCGCCACTGTAGAGAACTGTTCCTTCGTTACGTTTTTAATTCAAAATCGTCGTTAACTTCTTTTTGAATTTAACAGGAGACAGAAAGAAAAAGGTAGTGGTGAAAGAAAGAGGAAATAGAAAATGTGGACGAATGGAAATAATTAGGGTAGACAAAAATAAAAATTAGTCACTAGGAAAAATAATGTTCAGGAATGATTTGGAAGATTAAATATTTGTGAAATTAATCGAAATGTAATAGTACCAATATATGGAGTGGAGATACACAAATAAAATTATCAAACTTTGATAAAAATTTATTAAAAATGCAATTTAATCACTGAGCTGACACAAACCCGCTACACCTCTATTAATCCAATGCGTTTCGCTCATATCGCTGTCCAATGTTAGAAACATGACAAAGTTCGTGGAATGCCCAGTCGTCGAGAGCACACCCCGTCTAGCTGCCGTTTTATACAAAGGGCAATTGTATGAAGGGCGTGCAACGTATTCGGACTTGATACCAGGTTTCAACCACATTATAGGAATAACGTCGAACAAAATCTTCGGATATGATTCGTTCAATTTCTTCAGCTTTCTATCCCAACGTGCTCCGTCCAAAAACAGACCCTTAGAAACAATCATTCGTTAACAAAATCATTCAATAATTTAACCAAAGAGTATATAATTAAGTTAGATACTCTTTGCTTTAACCAAACAAACTCTCGAAAACATGCAGTTCGTAACGTGCAAAAAATTGTACATACAATCTCCTTACATCGAAAAAAACGCTGCAACCTTCTTCTTCCATCTTTTGCTGCATGCACAATATGTTCACGTGTTTAGAGTAATGTTAACGACATATTACAAAATGATCATACTTACTCTTATGTAAACCCCCGTTTCGGGAAGTTTTTGTACGGTCGATTCAAACTCGGTCGTATAATATTCGAAATTTATCCAATCGATCGGTAACACCTCCTTTCTCGAATAGTTTTGTAAAACGCCCGTCAAAAAGGATTGAGTAAAATAGAAACCGGACAACCAAAAAACAATTGGAGGACCTTCGTCTATCCAATCTTGAAAAAATTTGATTCTAAAACATATGGAATAATTACTTTAAGTGTTTATTCATAGTGGCGTACCGTGCAATCAGATCTGTAGTGTACGATCCAAGGGGTTTCAAACTAGGGTAGCTTTTGCTCATCCAAGAATTCGGCACTCTACCAATGGCCAAAGCGTTATTGGTTTCTTCAAGTTCTTTGTTCATTACTACAAGACCCTTAACAGCTTTGATTATATCGCGTAGGGTTCGATGTACGGCAGCAATTAAACGATTAAATCTAATCAACTCCTACAACGCCAGATTTTATTACATCTTCTCAACAAAATAATACAGCGATGTACCTGTTTTAAGACAGTATTCATAGAGTTCATGTACACGACGGGATATTTCTCATCTGCAGCTTCCAAGTCAAACGGTTGCGGTACTTTGGCAATAATATCGTTTGCCAGATCGATGATCATTGCTTCTGAATCTCCTCCGCCACCGCTACCTGTTATTTGAGTTTGGGTCAACAGCACTCCGTCGAGCAACTGCAAATAAAAACGACATCTTTGGTATATTCAAAAATGTAAAAAATAGATACCGCTTGCGTTTCCTGGTTATCTTTCGTGATGTCAGCATTTTCGTGTAGACCGTAAACTTCGGGCAGCTGAATTAAGGGCAACGTGCGTATGTAATTGATACAGCCTTCGTGCGACGTATCTGTAGGTACGTAGTACAACCCGCTCGGTGAAAAATTATAACCAGGAGTCGTAATAATTTCTTGACAGTAAAAAATAGATAAAAGGGAGTTCAATAACCTTCGATCTTTATCGTCAGTTACTCGACCTCCGTAGTTACACTCTCCGGTTAAATAAGTTAAAGCATCAAAAGGAACCTCATTGTATTCGCTTAAAAACATATGAAGCTGCAAAATGCAAATCCTTAAATCTGATTCGTTAAACTCGTACGGAATATTCCAGCCGAGAGGGCCAAACTTTCTTCGTTCTTGCACGAGTGCGTGAAAGAAGCAAAGTCCAAATACCATATTTTGAAATTCTCGCCATTTTGGACAACTCGTATAAAATTGTTTGTCGGATATTGGATCCGAATTGTAAGACTTCATTAAATTTTGCCTCAATCCTTTGGGAGCTTCGTTTGTCATTTTCACACCGTTTTGTAAAATGGCAACTGGGAAAGCCCGACTCGGGTAACTGGTAAGCCACAACCGAAAATGTGAATGGGTATGTTCGGGTACTATAACTTCGTCGCAGATTCTGTTAAGTTCGCCCATCCAGCTTTCGGCCAGGTGACAATTTTGCAAAACCACCCATTGTCCGGTCGTCAGTGCTTTGTTAATCATGCCGGAGGCGATTGGACCCTAAACAAAATTAAATAAAATTTGGGAGGTCTGTGGGGAAATTGCAGTAATTGACTGGGCAATTTTCCGAATGTCACCAAAACGCGAAAAAGTAGAAAACTATCGTATAGCTTTGTCTAATTGGATTTGTTGGATCATTCGTTAATGCCAATTTCAGCTTTCATTGGAATACTTACTTGTCCTTGCCCGAGCGAAACCGTCATCACATGATGTTTATGAATGCCGCGATCTGACGCAAAACGCATAAGACCCGACATGGGATCCGACCCCGGCGACAATATAAAAATCAACGGCGAACAGTTGTTACTATCGTTATAAGATTCTTGGAGATTAAACTGGGGCGGTTCTAAATAAGGTTGACCCATATTCTCAACGATGTACTCCTGCGATAATGTTTAATGTGTGAAAAACAACCTGCAAAAACAATCTTACCGCAACGCCGGGGACAACTTTATCCGGTCGAATGCATCGCAGCGCCACTAATCTCGACAACCCCGTTAAGTTATTCAATGGTGCGGGACAAGGAAGGTCGTGCGGATTCGATGAATCGTAAAATTCTTTCCAAGCCCTCACGTTTCTTTCTACGGAATTTTTAAATTCGCCCAAACTATAATAAAATTAGAAGTGAATAGAATTAAACCGTGTTGGGGTTTACTTTTTCAAATGACTTGCGCGTACAACTTCCGACCAAGATTTCTCGGTCAGCCAATCTGGACCTGGATTCGGAAAACGATTTTCTAGAGCGACGCCACCGGTAAGAAAAAAGTTCCACGTATCTTCGTCGATTAAATTCTGCGATCTTAAAATGCCCACGCTTAACACCAACGAAAAAAATTAATTTGTCTTTTTTCGAACAACGAACGACACACGTTTCTGTAAATGCTATTCGTGAAATGATGGTTCAGATTTTCCATTCGTTCCTGTAGGTTATTAGACTTTTCGCTGTTCGTGATCGACTGGTTGTAAAGGTGGATAAACCAAACTAAAGAGTACTGATACATGGGATCGATGTTAGCTAAATCCGTGATGCAAAAAAACAATACGGAAGAGTGTTTCGAAACAGGCATGTAACCGTTGCGAGCAATGTCAATTTCCTTTTCCGTAACGGCGGCAATTTCTTGTTTGGCTTGGATTTCCTCGGAAATTACTTTACTAGACGACAATATTTTTATGGCAGTTTCGTCTTCTAAGATATTACCTCGGACGAAGATAGTACCCTCTAATATCTTGTCTTCAATTTCTTTTAAAAGTTTTTTATTGTTCGCTCCTTCTACAATCATCAGATTTTTTTTCTCTTCTAACTCGGGACGTTCGCGTGCCACAACGATGCCAAGTTGATCTTGAAGACCTTGAAGAGTTATCATGAAGTTTAAGAGTGTAACTTTAACGGCTAGTTCTGGTAGGTAATGTGGATTTCGCAATTGTGTAGTGATATAAAATCGAAAATCAAAAGAGTACTCAAGAACGCCGTCGCCAAATTTTAAGCAATAAACGCCTTGCTGCTTAAAAATGTTTTTGTTGAGGACAGGATCGAGGACTGCGTCGATGTCTTGTTCAATGTTTTCTAAAATAACGGGCGTTCCGAAGGTAATGGCGTTTTCCAAAACTCTCACGTAGTTCAGGTCCGTTTGTTTAATCACTTGAAGTTTATTTTGTTTTTCCATATTTTTGACCCATTTGTTTGCTTGACCTACAATAAAAGTGATTTAGTTAAAAATAAATAATAACCGGCTTGTCAAGATCTTTTATTTCTAACATATTATGTGACATGGATGACAGCAGAAAAAAGAGTAGAAATTATTTATAACAAGTTGAAAATGCAAGGCATTGTCGCAACGAACTTCGTATTATCCAAATATGGAAAGAATGGCAAAGTTATAATTAGCGCCAATAGACCGTCATTGCTAACTTTCTATTATCCAAATATGTGCCACACATTGATTTTGGACATATTTGGATTTTGGAAATAAACTTAATTTCCGGGGGCATCGGGTATCTGTGGCCCGATTTTATGGGGGATAGATATTTCAACTCAGCTATGCCAGAGGAGTCTAAATATATGCCACACATTGATTTTGGACGTATTTGAAATTTTAATTTTTCGACGGAATATCGCGGGGCTCGGCGTCCCCGTTGCCCGGATTTTAATGCACATCAAAACTTAAGCTTTGGACACCAAGCTGAATCGATTGATGTATCACACAATGATGTCCGACCATTAGAAGGCCTCGGACGGACGCACGGACGACAAATCGATTTCATAAACGAACGAAGTTCGTTGAAAATATCCAATATGGCGCACATTTAAAATAAGAAAGTTGCTACCAATACCGCCAAAACCGTTTTTGCGATAATCTTTTTGGAATTAGAATACAGTTTGCCTTCATTAGCGATGAAACTTTTGTACGACCTTTTTTTTAATAGCTGTCCTAATAAGTACAATAATTGATATGTTCAAAAATGGCATTTTCCGAATTTATATCGGAATTTTTGGTAGTTGATGAAAAATTGTACTAGATTGCCCATTTAACCGAATCTTTATTACTATCAAAGATACCCATACAATACTACTCAGATTGAGATATATTGTATTTTGTCATCAACGGCTTCCAAAATTAACGCGCAAGCCGGCGCTGTATAGCAGACATTTTCAGCAGCAACTGGCAATTATACCTATACTATGTGGTTAACTACAGCCGTATCGGTGTCAGTACTTTCGATAGAACTTAATTGATATTAAACAAAATCACTACAATGTAATTACAAATCTATGTCACAGTATAGGATACATACTATATGATCCAGCATGCTACGCACGGGGACAGTAGGAAGGGTTACCATAAATTGACAATGCGATAAGCATATAAGTTGAAGCTGTGCGTTACAGTAGGATCGGTGAAAATTCTTCGACAGAATTTCTTCAAATGAAAATTCTTCGACAGCAATTCTTCAAAAACAATCCTTCGATACAACAATTCTTCAACAATGCAGTTATTCGAAACAAAATTTTTCCGAAAATACAATTGTTCAACATGAAAATTCTTCGAATAAATAATGTATATAGAGTCACTGAAGTTTTTAAAGTATGAAATGCTTCAGATAATTCACTTTTAATAATTCTAAATATAAATAATATGTTTAAGAACCTATAAGCGTTTGAATTTATTTTTATTGTTTTTATTTCACTTTATATTTAACGTTGCACTAGTATTACTGTTACATATCATCATGTACCTTCTCAACATTTTTGTGGTTGATAAGATTTCTATTTAAATTAAAGCTAATATTCATAACCAATACGAAAATTACAAATTCTGACGATTAACACTGTTGTTAAATGTAATTATAGGAAATTATGAAACTGTGCTTTATTAAATGTTATTGCTGGTCGTAGAAAAAATAGTGTATGTAATATGGCTATTAAGACACTCGTAGGATATTAAGGAATTCATCTGCGGCTCATCTTAATACTCCCACTCGTGTGTTTTAATATCGGCTGTCATTACATGCTAGTTGCATAACATACTATTTTATGTAATTTCTATTCAGATTCTATGTTACAAATATTACGTAAATGGTACGTAATATCCAAGTAACTGGTATACAGGGTGTTTCCTAAGTAATCTAAAATATTATATGGGGCGCTTCGTCACTCAATTTTAAGACGAAAAGTTCATATAAACATGTGTGATAAGTCTTGTCGTTAATGAGATACAGGGTGTTTTATTATTTTATTAAAAGCAACAACATGTGTTAAACATAAAGGAAAAATAGTATATTTCAGAGCATGTGTTCAAAATGTCCACCTGCAGCTAAAATGCAAGCATCTGCTCGATGTCTAATTGATTGCCGAATACGTTCGAAGATACCAGGATTGTTACGAATAACATTACAGCCTTGTATGATACGATTTTGAAGATCTTGTACGTTTAATATCGGGGTTGTGTAAATGAGCGATTTTAAATATCCCCACACAAAAATCAGAGGATTATGTCCCGGTGATCTAGGGGCCACGGGTGTGGAGATCCTCGTCCGATCCAATGGTCTGGAAAAACGTTATTTAAAACTCGCGAACAATCACTGAAAAATGTGGAGGAGCTCCATCATGCATGAACCACGTTATTCCAAAGGCCACTTAGAATAAGCATGTTTTTCGAAAACCAGTAGCGTCACCAGGAAAAATTAATTTCAAATACAATCAGAGCTGATTTATTATAAACAATTTAACACCCTGTATCTCATTAACGATAAGACTTATCACACGTTTATATGAACTTTTTCGTCTTAAATTTGAGGTAACGAAACGCCCCATATAAATTTTAATTGCTTAGGAAGCACCCTTATAATTATAAACGATTAATTATATAATTTTACATAATTTATGTATAAGAAATGATATAATTTTTACATAATCAGTACATCTTCAATGTAGCTGACATTTAGACAATAGATGCTTTTTGTTGTCCTCTTCGATACATATTAAATGTCCTATGCTCAAATTGATGATTAAAAACACAGGGTGTCTCTCCATTTGAGCATAGGACATGTTATGTATCGAAAGAACAACTCGCTATCGATTGATGATTAAAACATAGAGTGTCCCATTTGAATTAAGTAAGTTTTTGAGGTCGAAAGTTGTTCATATTGGCACGAGAATTTTCATCACCCTGTACATGCAATTCGAGTTTCCATTCATATGTGAGTTACTGTAATGTATCAACAATTGCCACAACAAATTAGGAACTAAAATATTGATATCATCTTGAGATATGAAGGATAACAATTCAACATGATTTTATATTTTTTTTTTTTCAAAAAAATCGATATAACTAAAAAACCAGTCATTTTTTGGGTATGGTAAAGTAATTAAACTATACCTTAAATTTTACGTAGAATCTGAAAATAAAATAAAAAATAGCATGTTCTATTTGAAATAAGAAAGTTGACAGCTACTTCCTGTACAACCGGAAGTGCTGTATGAACGAAAATATTTTGTCTGGGTTCAGTGATGTCGAACAGGCGCAGCATTATTTTCAGAAAATGAATCGAATTAGTTCTCCATATACTTTTAATGCACGCTCGATGTGCCGGACCCTGTATTGTGTGGGAGTAAAAATCTCAATCGCAAATGCGGTTACAACTTTTGTAACAGAAAAACCGGTCCTATATCATTGATTCAATTGTAACCTTCTTACATACAGAAATATTACCTTGAGGATCGATCATCAAAGGCCAACGTCTCGCTTTGTCGTAATAATACCATTTTCAATGCTGAAGTTGTCCACCGGCAATCCGGCTATATTCCACGCACGTATAACAACAGGCTCGCCTAAAGTAGCTACCAAAGAAAATTTATCGGCACAAGGAATTCCCTTTTTTTTGCCAACCACGGCCCATTCGTTAACAAGTCGAATACTACAAAAAAAAAAATACTTAATAATTGTTGTTATTCTCGAAAACATTTTACCGATAGTCCACC